>BGNK01001763.1:107204-129492 GCA_003297005.1 Symbiodinium sp. clade A Y106
GGTTGAACGAGAGGTTAATTTTGGTGATCGTGCTGTTGCTTTTGATCGCCTCTGCCAAAGCCTCGCAGGGGCAAAGACCGAAGCACCAAAAGCACCCACCTCTCAGCCAGCCAGCCTGGCAGCCCTCGTCGCCGATGCGGTTGAACGAGAGGTTAATTTTGGTGATCGTGCTGTTGCTTTTGAGCGCCTCTGCCAAAGCCTCGCAGGGACAAAGACCGAAGCACCAAATGCACCCACCTCTCAGCCACCCAGCCTGGCAGCCCTCGTCGCCGATGCGGTTGTGCACGAGGTTAATGTTCGTGATCGTGCTGTTGCTCTTGAAGGCCTCTGCCAAAGCCTCGCAGGGGCAAAGACCGAACCACCAAATGCACCCACCTCTCAGCCACCAGGCCTTACAGCCCTNCGAGGTTAATGTTCGTGATCGTGCTGTTGCTCTTGAAGGCCTCTGCCAAAGCCTCGCAGGGGCAAAGACCGAACCACCAAATGCACCCACCTCTCAGCCACCAGGCCTTACAGCCCTCGGCGCCGATGCCGCTGTTCTGGAGGTTAATGTCCGTGATCGTGCTGTTGCTTCTGAGCGCCTCTGCCAAAGCCTCGCAGGGAAATGGCCGTGGCTTCAAATGTACCGACTCCGAACCACCATGCCTTGGAGCCCTCGGCGCCGATTCTGGCGAATGTGAGGGCAACGTTCCTGATGGGGCTGCCTTGAAGAAGCTGCTCTAGAAGTTCCTGCCAGGGGCAACCCTGCGGTGAGGCCTACAACTCCCATCTTTGTGCTTGCACCGAGCCGAAATCAACTCCACAATTCTTCTGGTCTCTGTAGGCTTTGGAAGCAAACTTGGCTGATTCAAGGATATATAACTCGTGAGTACGAAACAGCTACAGTTGTCCCACCCTCACGCCACGGTGATGACGCTTGCTCTTCGGGCCTCATTCTATTGGGGTGGGGAGCTCAAGCTGGCCTAAGGCTTCGGATATTTTGGCGCCAGGATCTCTCCGGTTTAGGGTTCCTTCTAGAATGCCTTAAAAAGTTGGCTTATGTCTGATAAGATGCGAAATCGTGCAAGCCGCTAGATTCTGCTACACCCATAAGGCAGACTCAGCAGGCTGATGCAGGTGTCCGTCGAGGGTACTTGCGACCTACCTTGCGGTTGTTGTATGCGCATGTAACTATAGGGCTAGAGTTGTTGTAAGGTCAGGGACATCCGTACTCGGACGAAAGCTCCTTCAACTTCGCCGGGATCTCTTCCTGCCCGGGTTGGAGTATCTTAACCATGAACGACTGTTGTCCTTGAGCAGACTCAGCGGTGTTGTGGTGAGAACAAAGGAAACTGTAGTGATTGGAAGATATGGATTTGAGAAGGACGGCCTGGATATACGTAAGACACAGGGTTTGTAGGGTTTAGGAATTGAGTTGAGGGTATGAGGGGAAAGCAACGACGAGTGCCCAGGGGCAGTCTACTGACATGTGGCCTGGAGCTTGGGGTTTCTGCCAAATCGGGGACCTGTCTGCCCAAGACCCGCGAGCCCTGTGCCTCAGATCTGTGCACCCACAGATCGACTGGTTTGCTCCAAAAAAGCTTGCCAGGGCTTTAGAGCGCATATACTTTAGGACATGCCCGCCGCCAGCATTCCGAAAGAAGACCACAAAATGTGCTTGGGGGCTCAGGCCTCCTAAACTCTCTTCCGGAGATTCTAGACCTGAGGAGCTTCGATCCCCCAGTAGAACTGAACACGGGAGGAAGCCCCGATCCGAAGACCCGAACCGAATCACCGAATCCTTGCGAAAAAACCTTGGGCGCAGGCTGGCGCAGGGGCGACAGGTCTGAAAGTCACTGGCAGAGGGCCTGGATTGGGTCGGGCGTTCTGTGTCTTGCTTTCGTGCGCCGCTTCAGGCTTCACGTTGCCCTGAGACCTAGAACTTGCCTATGCTCGGCCATCCTGACATCAACCTGCACACAGCGAAGCAGAAAGGAGGGCGAGGGCGAGGCTTGAGGCGAAATCTGCAGGGATTTTCGGGCGACATGTCGGCCACTCTGGCCATGGAAGCATGGGACAAAGTTGCCTCCAAACCGGCTGCCACATGCAGGGCATGACCGCAGCCCTCTAGACCCGATTTCCCTCGGCCCTCAGTCAATCCCCTTTGCTACCTGCTCGCAGGATGAGCCATGGTTTTCCTTTCCTCAGAGGCTCTCCTGTCCTGAGCCTGCGACGACATGGCCTGATGAGGCTTGGACCTGCCAAGCTCCAAAGCTGCCACCCACCAGACCTCAGCCTGGGAACTCAGGGCCCGTAAGACCTGGGGCTCACAGAAGACGAGGCCTGGGGGGACTGCATCCCATCAACCCCCCCCCCCACCCCCCTCTGCATCTCAGCGGTACCATTGAATTGGTCCGACCCTCCGACAAGCAGTGTGGCCTGGAGGGAGGCCTCACTGAGGCAGNCCCCCACCCCCCTCTGCATCTCAGCGGTACCATTGAATTCGTCCGACCCTCCGACAAGCAGTGTGGCCTGGAGGGAGGCCTCACTGAGGCAGCCGCCGGGCGCGGGGCCTTCCAGGAGGTCTGGGAATTCCCATCTGCACGTTCCCGGACTTGGGTGCTTGATGCGGAAGTTCACTTCACCCGCTTGGATTTGCCTAACGATCGAAGCCGGCAGAGGCAATGACACGAGGCTTTCTTCGGAACCTCTGGCCCCAAGACCGGGGCAAGAGCCGAGGAGAGCGACACTTCGGCAGCAGCAGCAGCTTGGCGGGTCCTCCGCCACTGTCACATGCAATGTCACAAACGCAAGCTTAAAGCTTCTCCGCACCCCTTCCTCCACCCGTGACGGTGGCAGAAACGACAAGGGAACAGCAGCAACAGGCTGATCACGAAGCTTGGACCTCAGGCTCTGGGGAAGACACAAACTTATGCAACGCACAACCGCGGATTGAGTCAATGTTCCGCTAGTTGCTTCTGCACAGCAAAAGCATGAGCCACATGAGCTGTCGAGCTGTCATGCGCAACCAGCAGCAAGCCAGTGCTGCGCAGGCAGCGTGTCTTTTTGCAACGGTCTTCAGCAGGAGGTGCTTTACAGAATCGCCGATCTTTGTCGATTCTTGGCAAAAGGACGTCGAGGTCAGCTTTGTACGTCCGGACGATAACTTGTGCATACATCGCCTGCAGAAAAGTCCCGCTAATTGAAATTCCTGGATGCAGCCAGCACACAGCGCCACCTCGAGTACACCCTGCTCAAATCCGGCGAGATCGCGGGACTTCGACAGGCAGTCTTAGCCAAGCCGGGCAGGTTCCGCATGGTGTCGGCTTGGCGGTGTGTGCCATGCCCCGTCTTGCCTTCGGCAGGTAAACCACGTCTCTCTTGCATCGCTCTTTACGGTTTCCTAGCATGCAAGACTTCGAACCGCTCCGCTTGGCTGTGCTACGAGACGGGCCCACATCCAACAAACCGCGACTCACGAAAAAGGGAGGCTCTGTACTATCCGACCCTGGTTGCCGACAGTCCTTGCCACCTGAGTTTAGGGTCTAGGGCCTAGGGTTTAGGGCCTGAGGGTTCGGGGTTTCGGGACGGCTGGCAAAAAGATGTTGGCGATACGACAGTGTACATCCCGGCGCTCGATGCGATGGCAAATGAAGTAGGCACCGTAGATGTGTACCGAGATGTGCTGACTCGACGCGATAATGCAACCGAGGTTTACCCTGGCAACGAAGTGTCACAACAGAGGTGCACAACCTGAAAAGATGGGCCGAATGATCGCCAAGCGTCTCAGAGTCACCTGTACTGGATGTCATTGAACCAAGCATCACAGATCTCCTGAGCAACTCTCTCCGGGTCCGACATGTCGCTGTCGATGATCCGCACCAGGTCCGTCCGAAACGCCAAGTCGTTCAGTGCCCGGCCTTCCTCGTCTTTGGGTCGGGGTGGAAACTGATGGCAGAGCTGGATCGGAATAATGGCAAGCTGCTTCTGGTGCGCATATAGCAGCTCTATGTAAGTTTCATACTGTGCGCCGGTTTTCTCGCCGTAATCCCAGGTGCAGAAAGCAAGCAGGGCTTTGGCCCTGTACAGGAGCAGCGCCGTTTGGTCTCCGAATGTAGCACCGGCATAGTTGGCCTTCACCATACCAACGGGCACAGACCTTTCACAAAGCAAGTCTTTGACGTGCCTCATGTAGTTCATCTTTGTCTGATCATTGAACCGTCCGGAAATCATCAGGTTGATCCGTTGTGGGACAACGGATTCAAGCGGTGGTGGTGGCGGCGGTGGCACGGCAAGGATGTCCGGTTGATCCTGTCCAGCTTGAGGCGGTGGAGGTAGTGGCGGTGGCGGCACCACCTGGGAAGCGCTAGCTACGAGAGTGATTATGAACGGTTCGGATGCGACATCCCAGACCAATAAGCTCTGCATCTCCTTAGCCTCAGCAATGAGAAGAAGACTGGCTGGTGACTCGAGACTCCCACGGAGAGGCACGTAAAGAACATGCTGGGCCAGCAATTAAGGTGGGACGGTCTGCGGCAAAGAAAAAAAGAATGACGTGAGAGACGACAGATCACAGGCATGCGGCATGCGCCTTTATGGTACCAGGAGGCTACTGGCTTCAGGCTCAGAGGACCTGCCGAGCTGAAGCCTGAACTACGTCTAAACAGCACCACTCGAATCCCAAACCTGGGAAGCCAAAGACTGAAACCCTAGAGCTCTCGCAACCTCAAGAATCCTAAAGCCTGACCCCACTTACCTTCAAACCTGTTGAGCCCAAGCCTGGAGAAGGAGGCTGCCGTGCTCGGGGCTGTCGGCATGAGCCTCAACGCAGAGCGCTGTGGACCAGAACTGGAGCATTGCAGTCGAATCTTGGTTCTAGGGTTGAAGAGTTTAGGTCTAGAGCCTAGAGGCTTGGGCTTGAGGGTTTGAGGGTTCTGGGTGAAAGGGTTCAGAGGCTGTCCGTTTATTTGGACTTGTGACTTGTGCATGTAGGCTTCGGGATGTCTGGCGCCGACTTTGACGCACAAAGGTTCGTAGTGAATTCTGTGCTATCTAGAAATTTATCCGAGATTCTGACTCCAATAGACCCTACAAAGCCCCAACTCGAGATACCTCTGAGCTGCAAAGTGGCTCGCTGCATGATCTGCTCGATGGGCAGACGGCCAGCCTCGAGCTCACCTTCAGGGAAAGGACTCAACTCTTAAAGTTAAGGCCTTTATTACGAGATTTATCATGGTGCTAGGTGGTTGTATAAGGGGTTTTTCGGGTTTAGGCTTCGGCATTTTCGTGAGTGCCTTTATTGACGTTTGCTTACCTGGTTTTCGTGAATGGTTTGGTGTTAAATGGCTGCATAAGGGATTACTGTATATGGCTCAGGCTTAAAGTGAGATTCTAAATCCCAACACCACTATCGCCCCTGTACACCTTGCCACCAGTACGAGAAATAGCGTCGTCGTAGCAGTCGCAGTGGCAGTGGCACTGGCAGTAGTAGTAAGTAGTAATCGTAAGAGTAGTGGAGGTAGTAGTACTAGGAGGAGCAGGAGGAGGAGGAGGAGGGGCGGTGGTCGTCAACGTCGCGGTCAAACGAAGTTTATTGCAGCCCTTGGAGATCCGCTATGTGTCCGAGGGTTTACTGATATTCGCAGATGAGTTTCTTTTGTATCTGTTTGCCAGCAGCCCGGCATCTACGCCATTCATTCCGACATAGCAGGTTGTGGCGATCGATGATTTCGTCTACATCTAGCCAATACCTCCTTGCTGCATGAACGGCTTGGGTAGTCGATGAGACCGTGCGGTTCAAACCGTGGTCGTCGAATTTCTGCTGAGTAACTTCTCTTCGACTGTTAGAGTCATGCCTGCGCTCAGGAAGGTGTGAGGCTCCTCCCCTGCGTAGACCTGGCGAGTCGGGGGAACAACTAAAGACGATCACGAGATCCAAATCACAAGCGCCCCAACAACATGTTCGATTTGGGGTTGTGTAAGGTTGGCATCTTACGGGCTCGGGATGCAGGAGGTTGCGTGTGTCCGGACGTGTCTGGCGTAGGATCCAGCCTCCAAATCGCCAGGCCGAGGCAGAATCAGATGCCTAGGCTGCATGTGTCACAAGGTAAGGTCTGCCGAATCGGTGCGTAGAAACTTGCAATATGGTGCAACTTGGCGTGCAGCAATTGTCAAGGAGAGGTGTTCCTGATTAACAACATATGACACCAACAAAAAATCGACATACACCGAAACCGACTAAGCTCAATGTCTGCTGTAGCACAACCCAGACGAATTCCAATCTTCTTGTCCGTCCGCTTCTGGTGGTGGCGGCGGTGGTGGCGTTGGCGGTGGTGCGGATACCGCCGGGTTAGACGCCGCACGGTCACACAGCCCTTCGCGCAGCGACGTCAGACGGACCAATCCGTTCCGCCACTTCCCCCCCAAAGGCTTATGCTATGCTTGGAAAGGGATGGAAACATTATTATTGACGTCTTCTCCTTCTTGTCAAGAAACTAAACGTATGGACCGAGTCAGCGATGTCCACCTCGAACTGCGCTTGCTGAGCTTGGAAACATCCGTTGGTGACGAGCGGAAATCTGTTGAAGTTCAAAGCAATATCTTGCTGATGATGCCGGGCCTGCGCTATGGTGAGTCTGTCTCCATGACTGAAGGAGCCTGCGAAAAAAGACGGACTGCACTCTTCGAAGTCCCGCAAGACCTCAGGATCCATGCGGCAGTCAGAGCTCGTCTCCAACTCCCGATTACAAGAGCGACAATTTGTGTGTAGAACTGCGCATTTGCCTTTCCTTGTGGTTCCATCCATGAAGCCACGCACCAAAATCTGCTTCGGTGGGGGAGGGCTAGAACCATTGGATCCAACGAATAATTCGCAGAAATGGTCTAGCCGTACAACGGCATGGCCTGGATAGAACTCTGCATTCGGAAGCGACGTCCAGCCACCTTCTGATGAGGAACGCCATGCCGCCTGAGCACCTGTGCACACCGGGATGATAAGAATTACGGGCTCCTCAAAGCGAGCCTCGTGCGGCAGGAGCTCCAAAATAGGGCTCAAAGGACACACATTTGCTGGAAGCTTTCGGCATTCGTCCAGGTTAGCAACCTCGAACCTGGCACAGGAATGCCTCCTCGAAATCATCACCACTCCATGCCGGATCTGTGCGAAGTCACATCGGCCCAGTGTGACAAGCAAGCCATGCACCTGCCAATGCGCTCTTAGCTTTTTGTCGGGAGCCGCGAGCATTGCGTGTTTAGGGAGTTTACCGATCGTGCTTGAAAATTTGTGTGTACATTCAATCACGGGGTCCCTCGGCGCGCTACTGACTGGTTTTGACGTTGCAGCAGGAGTAGAAGCACACTCGCAAGAGTCCCAGTGCCTGCTAGTGTTGGAATTTCCCACTTTTCCACGAACTGTCCCACACAGAGCTTGTCTGCCAGAGCGCCGAACTATCAGAACTTCAGCTGATACAAACTCCAATCGTTGCTTTCATAGCCCCCCCCCCCCGAAACGTACCCGAACCAATGCAAGCCCCGTACTTCCAAACAATCGGCCCCGAAACTAGCCCTGTCATAAGAAACCTGTACCGAGGCCGACCTTGTCATACGTGACCAGAAGCTGCTCGTTCGCAGCCGCTCTTGTCTCCTTGCTTGACGATTTGCTCCCGCTGGTAGTCTTCTGCCCGTCCTTCGGGCTCTGGGCCGAAGTCCCTGGATCTGGCTTGGCTTCATTCTTACTCGTTTGCGATTGAAACTCGTACGGCGCGCACGGCCGGTACAACTCCATTGTCATGCCCTCCCAGGACGCAGTCTTATCAGCTCTCCATAGGGTTATGACCACGTGTTTGCCACTTGGGTCGATCTTGTACGTGCAACGATCCGTGTCCAGGCCACCCGGAAGAGTTTTCGAGCAGGCTGTCCATGCATAGCCTTCGAAGTCGAGAGCTCGAATTGTGAAGCACATGGGCAAGAAGTTCACCCGGACATCACGGAAGGCTGTTCCCAAGGGGCTGAAGTGCTCCGGTGTAATGCGACAACGCACTTTTCCCTTATCATCCTTCGGCACGGTCGTCGTGCTGCTTGCGACACTGCGGGGGGATTGTGCGGCATCTTTCTTCACGCTGATCATGTATGTGTCTTTGATCCCATGAGGCTTAGCTTGGTCTTGTCGGTCTGCTCTTCACCAATCGAAGCCTGATTCAACACTGCCGAAGCAGCATCATCAGCCACAAGGTCAGCTGGCAAGAAGTCTTCAGTCCTCAAGACATCGAAATCACATTTCAGGTCCAACAGGCTCTTTAGATCCCTAGCTATCCGTGGCTTGATAATTTGATGATGCCTTCGCATGAATCCGACACATTCTGCTCGGGGACTCCACGAACGTACCCTGGGCTGGGCCCGCAAAGCTTCTGCGGTCGTTTCCGGGCTCTGAGGAGCTTCGATATCCTAGCAGAAAGGAGAACGGAGCCTGGGAGGAAGCCCTGCTCCGAAGACCCGAAACACCCGAAGCCCGGGCAGACCTTGGGCCCAGGCTGGCGAAGGGGCGACAAAGCTGAGAAGTCGATGGCTCAGGCCGCGCGGATCGGAGTCCCGATTGCGTCTTGCTTCCGTGCCATGGTTCAAGCTTCACGTCGTTGGTCTAGGACTTACCTGTATTCTTCTGCGCCCGACTCGCACCCGACATTTTAAAGTGTGCACAATGCTCAGGGGCAGGTCAGGATGCAAGACTTCGAGTCGAAGCAGAAAGGAGGGCTTGGCTTGAGCTGAAATCTGCAGGGATTTCCAGCCTGCCATGGAAGCAAGGGTCCAACGGACTTGGAACCATCTGCCATACGTCTGGCATGACGGCGCAAGGCAGTGAACCCAGTCTCCGTCGTCTCTAGCTCCTGTTACCCTCGGTCCCAGATCGAAAGGACGGTGAGCTATCTCCGCATCAGAGCATCACTCGCCAGGCTCGCGGATGCAATGGGCAACAGTATCCTCTGATAACAACGTGAAAGTCAGGCCAGAGAAGCTAGGACATGCCTTTCATCCTGCAAGAACCTCCGAAATTCGAGCACCCAGGAGGTGCATGAACAACTGTCACTCAGTCCTCCGCAACCTTACGGAAATTGTCTCCACGTCTAAGACTGGTCCTCTTTACTACGTGATGTAGGATGCCTTCAACCTTCTTTATGTTCTCGCTCTTCAGGCTCGTCCAGGGAGCCACAGGCAACCTGAAGGGACCGTAAAGCCTGCCCCTGACCACCAAGCTCCTTAAGCCTAAGCTCTCCCAAGCCGTTGGTCAACTCCAAAGATTAAAGATTGAGGGAGCCACGATGGAACGCAGGGGCGTGGTAGCTCCACCACCTGATCCGGGGGGGCATTTACGTAGCCAGAGAGCTGCGAGGTTCTGGCTCTGGATGCAACCTGACTTGACTAACCTTGCCCATCGCGAAACTTGTGTCTAGACGACAGAACAGCGAAGAAAAGTCTGGCGTCCAGGCCCTCCCTGGTCTGAAGAAGCTGCATAGACACGCTAAACACCAGAAGACAACGGCGCCCATCAGCTCCGAAGCTTCAAAGCCCACAGTATAGCCCCTACACTCGAGCTTCTGGCGCTTGATGGAGCTGGGAAGCACCTCAAGGCCCGGCCTCCCCCCCCCATCCTAGCCAGTGAAGCTCTTGCAAGCAAAATCAAAATTCAAAAGCAACGGGTTCAACAACAGCAACACCTGTCAAAGAAGATGGAATCGACAAAGAAGAAGTGTCGGCTGGGAAGCCGTTCGAAGTCAGAGATCGCAGCAGCTGGACAGCTCAGTAGCTTTTAAATGATTTGGAGGCTCTCGGGCTCTGCAATTTAGTCCGATCTTTGTGCCCTGGGACTTGCCAGGATAAGGAACCTGCGTCCTCGCGGGCGCTTGGCTCGAAATCCAAACACATGCCGGGTATCCGAGCTGCCAGCCTTCACCGCAGTCCAGGGACTGCTCATGGCGTCAAGTTTTCACCTGCACATCCACATTTCAATCAAACCTGACAAACGACCGGCAAGAGTCAGGCAAGCCTCTGCAAAGCGCAGCTGACACAGGACTGCAAGAACAAACTTCCTTTGACCTAACTATAAGCGAGATTCGAAAAATCAAATCTCACCAAATTCAGGCGCACGGGGCTTCTCGGGCACAGGCCGGAGTGTGACATCGGCTGGATCCATGCAAGTTCCTTCGCCAGGGCTGGCTGCCGTTGAGGACCAAACAGAAGGTGCTGAGTTCAGGGCTTGGGGTATGCCAACCAAATACGGGGTGGCAAGCGTCGAGTTAAGCCGTCCAGGGAGACAATACAGCTCTTCCAGCTACAGTGTCGCAGAGTACGTTCAACCCTATACCATCTTTATGGCGGACGTATCCTTCTGCTCCTTCTAACTTCTATCTCTTGCTTTTGCACATTGGTCAACATCGGATGTCTGCAAACGACCCGATCCTCGCGTTCTCGCAGCCTGCTGCAGGCAGCTGCTTCAGGCAGCTCTACTGCTATGCTTGCTTGCTTACTTATAAACCTTGCTTACGATGTAACTATAGCTATTATACCTACTCATACATAATCCCAGTTAGGCTGCCAGTTAGGGGTCCTTCTAACCTTACAGAGGCAGTTCCAGCAGGCGAGTCCAGCCTCGGTCTGCCGAGCAGCTCCTCGGGGCATCGCGGGTTGGGATGTTCGAGTTTGGATTTAAGGGCTTTGGGTTTAGGGGTTTAGGGGTTTAGGGTTTAGGATTCAGGGGCTGCCTTCAGATTCCGGGCTCCTTCGCTTTTCGAGCTTAGAGCTGCTAGCGCTTAGGATTTAGGGGGCTGTAATTTTCATGGTAGTTACATGCTAGTGGATTGCTGCTCTTACTGGCCGTGTGCCTGACATGTGCAGCTACTCCCTCCCTGAAAATGCCCCGACCATTCCATGCTGGGCGAACTGCTAAAACCACCTAAAACCACCTCTGGCTTCCTGGCAGCCGATCTCCAAACAAAACAGAATCACATGGTGCCGACTCATCCAGACTCTCAGAAATGAGAAAAACGTCAGATGGCAAAGCAATGCGTTTGGCGTTTGTTTCGCGCTTGTAACAACTGTAGCATTATCTACGCACCTCGCAGGCATGTAAGGGTTCTATACAGGTATACTCTGTTTTCCATACTATACATCTCACTACGATTCGATGATTCGATGATGCTGAACAACTTTTGCTACCTACAGACTTCTAACTTTGTGTGATTGTGCTAGCTACTCGTACCACTATGCCGAGCACTAGAGTGATTTTGACTCTACTGATGTCGATGCTAGTGTTGGTGTGACGTGAATGCTGCTATTGCTGTTGCTGTTACGACTACAGAGGCGTGGACCTTACTGTGATCTTTGTTTTTGCTGGTTAGTGCTGTTCTTCTTCATCCTGGGTTCCGAGATCTCTTCGCAGGCTCCAGCATCCTCAGTGTTCGAAGGTGTGTAGCGTCACCCTCGGTGGCATGAACAAGAACACAGCCTACAGGAAGAACAGAATCATGAATCAAGAAGAAGAAGAAGAAGACTTGGAGGTCAATGAAAGAAAAGCAAAGGTCAGCAATTGCTGTCACCCAAGGAGTGTGATGTTTGAAGACACGGGGATATGAACCCTAAATGGCCTTACTTAAAGCCTAAAGACCTTCCAAGAACGCGTGCACACGAGAGGTTAAAGGCCAGTTCAGCCCCCGGCCTGGTCAAGATTCGAACTTTGAAAGCAATGCTCGGGCAGGCCTCGCGCGGGCAGGGTTTAGGGAGTTTAGGGTTTACGAACCTGTGATGGTATGAGAAACGAGACACGCCTCTGCTGCAGGTTTCGTGCCGGCAGCTCGGCGGCCGAGGAGAACTGGCAAGCAGACTGGGGCCTCGGTGGTCCAAGGAATGTCTTCTGGATGTGCTGTACGCTCACCCCGAACTGTACTCTTAAGCTTTCGACAAGCAGCCGTCACCATCTTCTGTAGCCTGCACGAAAAGCTGGCATCACCTGAAAAGAAAAGTTTTGTTTGAAATGGCCCTTTCAGCGACTTGCCCCTGCCACAGATGCACAAGCCGACGGAGATTGAAGCAACACGTCCGACCCACTTTGAACTCAAGGCCTGCCTTCGGTGTCGAAACGTACCGGCCCATCGGCTTTTTACGCCAGGAAAGTGTGCCCAACACACCTTCAGACAGTTTGTCAATGGCGGAACCAAAACACATCGCTGCGGCGAATCCATTTCGAGAAGGCAAGCTTTCTCTCCATCCACGGCTGATGGTTTTCAGTTCTCATGGCATGCTTCGCGGCTGTCACAAGTTTCGGAACAAGCTTCGACTCTACAGTTCAATCGCTCGCACGAGCTGAAATTGCCGTGCCAACCAATTGTACAGAATATCGTTGTTGCGTGTTACTGCACAGGCTGCCACTAACCTGTATCGAGATCAACTAGGAATGTACTCACCAGTCAAAAACATGCGCACATGCCACACTAGATGCACTTGCCAAAGGAAACGCGACGAGGTGATTCCACATCCGACACTTCACTTATAATGTAGTGCTCACAATCATATGCATGACTAACTTCGTTCATCATTTGCAGCATAGCTAAGCATCAACTACGTTTTGACAGTCTTTGAAAGCAAAGAACTGTTGCTATCACTCTACAACGTCAACCCACCAAGGTTGCCACATCGTTTCGTCATGAATCATGACTATGAGACCAAAAACTGACACTATGATTATGCCAGACACACTGCATCCTAGGCATGAAACCAATGGGTCCAACATGCAAAGCTTTTCATTGAAGACACGAAAACGCCAAACTGCATCATGCAATTTCAACAGAAAGCAGCTTCCAATTTGTGATTTGCTGTCATTGTCTGCCACCAACTCTAAACCTACTTCAACTCTGAATCCATCCCAAGAGCTCGTCCGCTCAAGCCATCATTGCGACGAAACTGAAAAAAGTGGAACTGGGGAAGAAGATGGTCCAGACACATTCATCGCTTTCATTGACAAGACAAGTCTTGCGCTTTTGTGCCACCGTAAAACAGAAGTCAGAAACGGCATGAACCGCAGATACGACAACTGTGTAAAGAAAAAGTCATTGAAGAAGTGATGCTCCCACGGAAATGAAAAGTTTGCGATCTATTCAACCCAGCGTCCCCCACAATTTCAAGAGGCGACCGCTGCCGTGCCGCACTGCGACTGAAATTGAGGGCTGCTGCTGCACGCAATAGAAACCCCGAAGCCCGTCAGAGTGTCTGAGCATGCAACCAGGAAGACTTCGAATAACTGACTCCCACAAATATGCGATGGAAACTCCAAGCCGGTCATGCTCCTCTAAGCCCTGCCTGGCAAACCTTGGCCACCTCGCAACTGCTTTGCCCCCAAACCCTGCAAGGCCTCCACACCTCCAAGCTGCACCTTTCAGCTCCTCTGCCGGTGCCTCTCAAAAAGTTGAGGATAGTAGTCGACGCCTCGAAGGTTATCGCACAACACTTCGAATTGCAGCGGCTGAGCTTCGGTCCTTGTATCTTGCTGTCTCTTGCCGTGTTTTCGCATCCTTAGCATGGAGAGTATCCCCCAGACAGTTTTTTGTTGGCTTGTGCGGGCCTCGTCGACTGCATCCGCAGCACTCGGTCCCCAAGATAAACCTGCCGAAACCACAAACAAGAAAACAGCGGTGAAACGGGAGCAGAGCCTAATCAAAAAGAACCGCGGCGGCAGACTTTGTCTGCGGAGGCCGCTCGGTGGCTACGAATGGGCTCAGCAGCTGGTCCGGAGAAGGAGAGCGCCGCTCCAACCTCCAGGCAAAAGGTGCGTCCACAAAACACACCCACTCTCACAGGCCCCGCAGACCGTAAAGTGCGAGGAGAAACACAAAGGAACTCAGAGAGTCTAGGACGCATGTCGGCGCTTGGAAATGACAATCAGAAACCAGCGAAGAGATTGCAACAAAAGAAGGTGGGAATCGATTTCCTTGGGGCTTGCTCCATCTGAAAAGTTTGGAGCAGCAACAAGAAGGCAACAAAACTTAAGCACAGAAAAAACAAATCCAGTGTCATCGTGCCAGTAACCAGGGACAAGAGTGTCAACCTTCAACGAAGGTCGAAACTTGAGAAAGGCGGCTCGGACAGTCACACTTTTAGCACGCACAGCTCACTGCTGGTCACACATGTCTTGAGCCAAACGACAGTAGTCGTGGCACCTCTTAAAAGCTCCCAAGCCCTAGAAAACAAGGGAAAACAACTGAGGCGTCAGCAAAACTGTCAAGCACTGCTCAAAACTAATTTTACAGGCACAAGCCGCCTGAAACTACAAACTACACAGGAGAAAACGTAACGAGTGCCGAGGAAAACTCTGTGTCGCACCACAAAAAAATACTGGGCAGAGCACTGAAACTATACAGGAAAACGCAACGAGTACCGAGAAAAACTTTGTGTCGCACCACAAAATAACTACTGGGCAGAGCACTGGTTTTCTACAACCCCCTACGACGCAGAAGCTGTCGAAGGTACTGAGTGGAGATCTCTTAAACAGTACTCGCAAGCCACCTAATGCGATGCGGGTTCGCGTTTCTGAGGCCATGGCAATCTCTGCGCACGTGGAAGCAGTCTCTGTAAGCGTAAGCGGAAGTAAAGACAGCCATTTTCTGGCCAGCTCTCGGCAGGAAAACAAGGTCCTGCAGGGTTCGAACGCGGTGAGCCTCGGTACGAAACTTCTGAAAGCACACTCCAAGCGCAACACCCACAAGCAATGGAACAAGCACAACCAAGAGAAGACCAACGCTCTGTACTTCAAGCAGCTTCTCCTGAACTCTTGGTCAACACGTTCGCGGTCTGTGCCCGTAACACTGCTGCCATCCACGAGAGATTGGAGCTCTATGTCGTCGCGTAAGCATGTCTGCAGCCGCAGCTAAGGCTTTACATGACATGATGACATGGCGGCGTGCCAGGTCCAGATTAACAAAGTACCAGTGCGTGAGAGCCAGCCCGCTGCGTCGCCCATGGCGGCAAGAGCAGCCACATCCATATGGACGTGGAGGTTCAGTCCAACTGCCACCGATGGCACGGTGGCATCGGTGTGCAAAAAGCGGAGTCCAGGGTGGGCTGATGAACCTGGAGACCTTGCATAGAGCGAGAACTTCAGTCGTGAAGGTAGAAGCTGCGTAGTTTGTGCTTGGTCTTGGACGACATTGCCCTGAACGAGATTGGGAAAGGGAGCTTGATGACTTTTAACATCCAGGCGTACCAGCTCGATGGCTTCGAAGGCTATGCGGAAGTGGCACTTGAGTTTGCTAACCAGTGCGAATGTGTGCCAGTGTTGGGTAGTGTTGATGCAGCTTCCAGGCAGGGAGCAGGTAAAAGAAGTACAAGCGTGCAGCAGGAGGAGTGGAACAGTTGGTGCAAGGTGCCCTGCAAGGCAGAGTGCATGACTTGGAATAGAGAGCTGCGGTCAAAGTGCCACGACCCGGAATCCGAAACCGGAGAGCACACAACAAGGAGTGGAGTTCAGCTGTGTGTACGGTGCAGCTTTTCCACCTACAGTCCGCCGAGCAGGCGTTGAGAAGCCTTAGCTTCCTTCTGGTGACCTCCGTTCCGGCCACCTGCTCACACCCTTTTCCTGGTTTTACAGCTCCCCTGACTTTGCTCTGTTGATTGACAGAGGTTTCTCCGCAGCGTATGAAGCCACCTTCGACCGGTCATTATTGGGAAGATTCATCGTGGGATCTTCCCAGGCTACATCCCTCCAGTCTTCTGGTGGCCCAGAGCTGAAGAGGATGGGCCCACCCCCCTTTGACAAAGGGGGCTTAAGCCCCCCTTAAAGCCCCCCGTAAAGCCCCCTTAAAGCCCCCTTTACAGGGGTCTCCCTAAGGGGGGGGGGGGCACAGGGTCGTTGGGCCCCCCTTAAGCCCCCCTTTAAGCCCCCCTTTAAGCCCCCCTTAAGCCCCCCTTTNAGTTATGGGTAGCCCAGGCCTCTCGGCTAGAAAACCCAAAACACTGACATAGACCTCTACCCCCCTTCAAAGCCCCTTTGAAGCCCCCCCCCAACTCCCCGTGTTTTCTTAAACAAAAATCCCCGCCGTAAAGAAATGAACAAAAACGTGCTCACCACCCCACAAGAAGGACAAAGCCACACGAAGACGCTCTAGGGGAGTTAAAAACCGAAGAAAATAGAATTCATCCCTTGAAGCCCCTCCTCAAGCCCCCTTTAAGCCTCCCTTTAAGCCCCTCTGAAGCCCCCTTTAAAGCCCCCTTTTAGCTTCTCTTCAAAGCCCCCTTGAAGCCGCCGTAAAGAATGAACAAAAACGTGCTCACCACTCCACAAGCAGGAGAAAGCCACACGAAAACGCTTTAGGGGGGTTAAAAACGAAGAAAATAAGATTCATCCTTGAAGCCTCCCTTGAAGCTCCGCCTTAAGCCTCCCTTTAAGCCCACCTTGAAGCCCCCCTTTAAGCCTCCTTTTAAGTCCCCCTTAAGCCCCTCTTTAAGCCTCCCTTTAAGCGGTGCTCACCGCCCCACAAGAAGGAGAAAGCCACACGAAGACGCTTTAGAGGGGTTAAAAACGAAGAAAATAAGAGACCTTGAAGTCTCCCTTGAAGCCCCGCCTTAAATTCCCTTTTAAGTCCACCTTGAAGCCCCCTTTAAGCCTCCCTTTAAGTCTCTCTTTTGAGCCTCCCTTTAAGCGGTGCTCACCGCCCCACACCACACGAAGACGCTTTAGGGCATTAAAAAACGAAGAAAATTAAATTCATCCCTTGAAGTCTCCCCCTTTAAGCTCCGCTTAAGTCTCCCTTTAAGCCCTCCTTTAAGCCCCCTTTAAGTCTCCCTTTAAGCCTTCCTTTAAGTCCCCCCTTTAAGCTTCCCTTTCAGCCCCCTTTTAAGTCTCCCTTAAGCCCCCTTTAAGCCTCCCTTTGAAGCTCCCCTTTGAAGTCCCCTTGAAGCCCCCTTTAAAGCCCCTTGAAGCCTCCTTTAAAGCCCTCTTGAAGCCCCCTTGAAGCCCCCTTTAAAGCTCCCCTTTAAGTCCCCCTTGAAGCTCCCTTTAAAGCCCCTTCAAAGAGGTTTTTTGAAATCCCCCCTTTGTCCACCCCTTAAAGCCCCGCTTAAAGCTCCCCCTTAAGCTCCCCTTTGTCAAAGGGGGGTCGGCCCATAGAGAAGCTGAAAGATGAGGCATTCTTGCTGCTAGTCAGAGTCTGCTTGTTGCAGGGCCTGTACCGCTCTGGCGCAGACCTGACTGGAGAGAGGTAGGTGTTCAAGAGATTGGACCACAGCTCTGCGTTTCTCCAGCGAGATGGCGGGACATCCTAGGCTAACAGTTGTTTCCAAGCGACTCTGACAGAGTTGGCGATGGTGCCACATCGCGCTAAGCGCGCCGCAGCTTCAAACCGGCTGGGGTGGAAAGGTCCGTGCAGAGGCTGAGGGGGTGCGGGGTTTAGGTTATCCAGTAGGCGACTGATAAAACGGTCGGTCGACACGTTGAGGTAGCCTACGAGGAAGTGTAGAGCTGTGGCAACAAGGCCGCAGTGTAGCTCGGCTGGCGGGGAATGTGTCCAGCTGGAGGATTTGAGTCCTCGTGGCTGCTTCCAGACAGGGTACCATACTTTTGCCGCCACAGCATCCAGAAGCGCGTCGGGAGCGCTTCTGGCTCTCAGAATGCCCAACGCATGACGACAACGTTGTCTCCGGCATATATCAGATTGTGTGAAAACGCAGAGCCGTTCACTCTTCTTTTCTTGCTCCACGCTTGAGCCAAACACCGAAGCGTTCAGCAAGGTCTCGCAGAGTCTTGCGCTTGTGAATTCCGTCTCAACTTTGCTAAACAAAGGAGGAATCGCATGCAGCCGTCCTACGACTTCTCAGGATTTCTGTGCTTCTGCAAAACTTGCACAGCCACTCCGTTCCAGCCTTGTACCTTACGACACGAGCGAAAGCGAGGGTCGGCGGTAACAGCTGCGGACAAAAGCTTCAGAGCAGCACGCACTTCTTCAAAGATGCTCACAGGCATCTGCAGTGCTTCAAAGGCTCATCCCATGCCACGCAAACTCAACAAACAGGTTTGTGGAAACTCAGTTCAAGCACAAAGTGTTTCTCACAGTGTCTCAAAAGGTAAACAACTTCACCTGTTGCTCCACAGAGCCTAAGCGCAAACAAAAGGAGTCCTATTTTTCTTCACACTGCCTTCGGCTCGGGGTGAAACTTAGCCAGGACCCGCTGTTTCAGCTGGGTCCGTAGGAGCCCTTGCTCCTTTCTCACCAGCGGCGCTTGCGCGCTGGTGGCTGGTAGAGCCTTTGTCCGTAGCACCAGCACCTAGGGACAGCTACTCACCAGCCGGGCTGGTTACTATAGGCGCACCAGTCAGCTAGTCCCACACCAGCCCCTGGTTGCTTGGCTCCTGGAGAGCCCAGGCTGGCACTTTGGCCCTGACCTCCAGCGGTGCTGGTTTCTACTGCACCAGTCACCGTAAACTGGTTTTGTGAGGGCTCACCAGTCGGACTGGTACCGGCAACACCAGTTTACTGGCTGTGCTGTGCCTGCCTGGCTTCCGAACCCCGTAGGCCTTTGCCCTCAGCCGGGAATGGCTTGAGCAGCCAGACCTTGCCTGGCTGAGCCAACCGGCCTTCCGGGGTGATCCCTAGAACTTGTGTTTGCACAAGGATGTGCATGAGGTCTTCAAAAACCTCCCTGCCCCGCGCGAAAGCCCGGAGGGCACAGGTGAGGTCCTCCAAACTGGACTGGTTCGCCTCCACAAGCTTGAGGTGGGGGTCATGGAGCCGGACCATGATCCAAAAGCTACCTGCGCAGACCTTGTTTGGAAAACCAGGCCATTGGCCAGCCCCTTTGGGCTCCCAACTGTTACAGTCCAAAAGGACTACCTCAAGGACGGCTCCTGGTTCCAGGACGGAGCTTGCGAACTCCGAGGTTGCCTTGTCCCAAGTCCTTCACCCGTATGATCTTGGAGACCATAGCTATGGTGAAAAGGGCCTGGAGCGGTCGGCGGCGGAAAAGGGCTCACTCGTTCACATTCAAGCATCGTATTTGCCTTTGTCTTTGCCGGCATCATGCTCCTCCTCAGTGGAGTAGTAGGAGTAGTCGTCCGCCTCCTGTCTGGGCTTGGCCGCAGTCCTGGTTTCGGGGTTATGAGCTTCCACCAGGGGCCTTTTCCTTGCAGGGAGTGGGGGAGACAGGGTTTATGCTGCCCCTTTCAGGTCTTTCCCCTTCTCCTTTCCTTTGCCTTTTCCTTTATTGCCCCTGTCTGGGGCTTTTCCTTTGCTGTCCTTTCCTTTTTGTTTTCCTTGTCCTGTCTTATTAGGAAACATCTCGCTCTATGAAAATTGTCAGCATGTAGAAGCTCTGTATATTGTAAAGCTCAATTGTATTGCTCCAGAAATATGTGGAACATTCCGTCCAATCAAATATTGTACTCGGCGGACCAGTGTCTTAACTCGAGTGGCTGGCTTCGCGCTTGTGAGTTGCAGACGGCCGGAAATCGGAAAAAACAAGGGAGTGGTGGGCGGGTGAAAAATCTGTCATACCTGAGTGTTATGACAAGTTGTGCCTGATCTGCCGATGTCTTGTGCATGTTTCGTGCTTGTGCACCTTGATGGGAAAAAGCGTCGCGGAGCAACTTGCAGAAAGCATGAAACATGAATAAAAACTTCATGCAAAATGCCAGACATGCATGAAAAAGAAGACATGACATGTAAGTTACAAGGCGCCAGAAAGATTTGGGTTGTGCAACAATAAGAGCTTCAAAGCTGCTGCAATATGCCTGAATCATCATGAGCATCGATGTGGCCCGCCCAGAGTTGCGGGCCGATTTCCAAAAGACAAAGCCAGCATAAAAATGCACGCTTTCGTCTTATTAGAAAACATCTCGCTCTATGAAAAATTGTCAGCATGTAGAAGCTCTGCATATTGTAAAGCTCAATTGTATTGCTCCAGAAATATGTGGAACATTCAGTCCAATCAAATATTGTACTCGGCGGACCAGTGTTTTAACTCGAGTGGCTGGCTTCGCGCTTGTGAGTTGCCCCCCCGAGTGGCAGCGCGCTCACAGCTCAGCCCAAGGTTCGTCTGAAAGCCTGAGCAGTACAGANGCTGGCTTCGCGCTTGTGAGTTGCCCCCCCGAGTGGCAGCGCGCTCACAGCTCAGCCCAAGGTTCGTCTGAAAGCCTGAGCAGTACAGACGTGAGTCTTTCTACACTGGGAAGCTCAAAAGCTTCAGCGCCAAAGTCTCGGCAGGCCTGAGCGAGGCCTCCCCGTGAGGGCAAATCTCCTGGGTTAGAAAAAGAAGCGACTCTCTCGTACCAGATCAGAGACTGGCTTTCGAGCTCAGTGTGTTGGCTCACGAGCCATACTTCTGAGCGTCACCGAATCTGCTGGAGCTGAGAGTAGCGGAGCCCCGGTGCCGGTCGCCAGCATGGGAAAGTCGTCAGCTCTAGTCAGATCTAGGGTCCTACCTAGCCACTGGCCGGTCTTGACGCCCGGGTGGATCGGAACCCCTTGGTACCGGCCATCCACCATGGCTTTGGCTACGGTGGCCATGACACCGGTGAGCGCATCGAGNATCGGAACCCCTTGGTACCGGCCATCCACCATGGCTTTGGCTACGGTGGCCATGACACCGGTGAGCGCATCGAGATCCATGAGGGAAGCCTCACAGGTCCGCTGGAAGGCGGCGTTGAGGCCCGATTGCTTAGCGTCGTCAATGACTCTCAACTTCATGCTGGCCCCTTGGTAGAGTGCAAACCTAGGGTTTAGGAGCCACTGATCAGATCCAAAGTGTTCGGTGACCTCCTGCTGCGTGAATGGGCCTTCAGCTTCACCTCTCTGAACCTCTAGGTCGGAGGCAGCCTCNTAGAGTGCAAACCTAGGGTTTAGGAGCCACTGATCAGATCCAAAGTGTTCGGTGACCTCCTGCTGCGTGAATGGGCCTTCAGCTTCACCTCTCTGAACCTCTAGGTCGGAGGCAGCCTCCAGATCGTCCTGCTCCTTCTTCGGCGGGTCCCTCTTCCTGGAAAGAAGCGCCTGGCGCCTCAAGCTGGCCGAGGCCAGCAAGGCCTCGTGAGAGTCTGTAGCCGGCACCACCTTCTCCGGCAGGGCCGGTACTCTACCATGCGAACCTGTGAGGGGCACGCCTCCGGATATCAGGTCGACGATGGCCATGTCATCGTACTCNTGTAGCCGGCACCACCTTCTCCGGCAGGGCCGGTACTCTACCATGCGAACCTGTGAGGGGCACGCCTCCGGATATCAGGTCGACGATGGCCATGTCATCGTACTCTGCCGCCATCAGCAAGGCCCTCCACAGCAAAATTCGCTTAGATTTAAGAACTGCTGCTACGATGGAGTGGAGTTCTCCTGTTCCTCCAGCTCTCGAAGCCATTTGTTTGATCGTGACAACGGCCTGAATTCTGCAACTTGCTTAGCAAGCTGCAATGGATCCCGAGTGAGGTTGTCAAACAACGTTTCCTTGAGAAGCGGGTGCAAGGATTTCTCGGGGTTCATCGGATGAGTGACCTTCTTGGCCTGTTCCAAGAACTNGCAAGCTGCAATGGATCCCGAGTGAGGTTGTCAAACAACGTTTCCTTGAGAAGCGGGTGCAAGGATTTCTCGGGGTTCATCGGATGAGTGACCTTCTTGGCCTGTTCCAAGAACTCGGCCGGTGTCCATCTGATCCCAAACCTGATTTGATCCCTAATGTCGTCTGCTCGACCGTTTGGGTTGTCCCGTTGACCAGCTACTAGGTTCTGGCCTTGTAACGTCTCCCCCAGAGAAGAGGCCAGCACCTGGAATTGATCACCTGCCGGCAATTTCGAGGCGACCTGAATGGCACGAAACGAAACTGAGGGATCAGCGGGAGCGCGCTCTGAGGGCTTCCGGAAGCAAGTGCCACAGGGCACTCCTAAATGGATGACCCCAACCAAAACAGCGTCGTCAAGCGTGGAGAGAAGCAACTTCTGATGATCAGAACGGGTGAGGTCGAGGGGAACGAAGGAGTGCTTTAAGCGGTGAACGTTGGAGGCCTTGTCAATCGCGAGCGTGAGGAAGCCGAGGTCGCGANGGAACGAAGGAGTGCTTTAAGCGGTGAACGTTGGAGGCCTTGTCAATCGCGAGCGTGAGGAAGCCGAGGTCGCGAAAGGCAGCAGCCATGCCGCCGGAGCCGGAGAAGACCTCAATCATGAGCGGCCTTGCCGCTGTGAAAAGTAGGACTCCTTTTGTTTGCCCTTAGGCTCTCTCGAGCAACAGTCTAGTTGCGCACTTCCTTGAGGAAACTTTTGCGTGAACGGAGTTTTTCACAAACCTTTACAGTTTTG
>BGNK01001764.1:7911-74210 GCA_003297005.1 Symbiodinium sp. clade A Y106
CTGGTACTGGTACTGGTACTGGTACTGGTACTGGTACTGGTACTGGTACTGGTACTGGTACTAGTACTAGTACTAGTACTAGTACTAGTACTAGTACTAGTACTAGTACTAGTACTAGTGCTAGTGCTAGTGCTAGTGCTAGTACTAGTACTAGGACTAGTACTAGTACTAGTACTAGTACTAGTACCAGTACCAGTACCAGTACCAGTACCAGTACCAGTACCAGTACCAGTACCAGTAACTACTACTACTGCTGCTGCTACTACTGCTGCTGTTACTGCTACTACTACTGCTGCTACTACTACTACTACCACCACCCGACTACTACTACTAGTACTGCTGCTGCTCCTAGTACTACTACTTTCTATGTAGCTGGAAGGCCCTGCATTGCGACAAGCAGGTTTAGCCGATGCCTGGGACTCGGCACTGCAGGTTAAACATGCTTTGGGGCAGTCGCAAGAGCAGCAACCCGAGTAGCAATCTCTGCATGTGGCTTGCCTTCGGGTTTTGAGAGTTGTCGGGGTGGCCAAGAGTTTGGGGTTTCTGGCAGGTTTTTTGCATTGAGGCTTCGGATATTCAGACTCGGGTAGCTTTCTACTCTATCTGTTTCTCTCTCTCTCTCGCTCTCTCCTCGCTTGCTCTTACTTCCGACCTCAGCCACTCCCTCCCTCCCTCCTTCACGCACTCACTCTCACACTCTCACTCGCACGCACGCACACACACTCACTCACTCACTCACTCACTCTCTCTCTCTCTGTTTCTGTCTCTTTTCCATACCTAGACAGATAGATAGACAGATAGGTAATTATATAGGTACATAGATACATATTTGTACACGTATGTCTACGTAGAAATTGGTATTCACATCTTTTACACAGACAGATATGCACGTACATGCATACCGACCGACAGACACCGACAGACGGACGTACAGTCAGACATACATACTCAGGCACATGCCTACCTACATACATACACACAGGTGCATGCATTCGTGAATATATGACATGTGCACAATCATCTCCGTCGGTATGCTTTCCAATGTTTGTCGACCCCAGTCTCTGCAAGTTCGGTAAGCATGCGTGCGCTTGTAGATTCATCGGCGTTCTGATACCCCGGCTTTAGCCTAGCAACCCTAAACCCTAAACCCTAAACCCTATAACCCTAAACCCTAAACCCCTGTTATCTATAACTACGCCACCCCGCAAGTTATTTCCTCAGTTCCTTGATTCCTCAGCCCTACATCCCAAGCCCATCTGCAGCCCTAAGCCGTAAATCCTTCAACCCGACAAGAAAGCTTCTGATCTTGACATGGATCCTGCATGTTGTGAAACCTCCACATGAATCAGTTGTTTCTTCTTGCTGTGGCCAGCCCCTTCGGAGCCAGCCTAGCAAGTCAAAACCTACGGACGACGACAACCCTGAACCCTCAACCCTCAAACCCAAGACCCAGTACACAAAACGCACTCTGAATTCGCAACCTGTTGGCCAGACCTTCAGGCATCCGAAAGAGGGGGTCCCGATGCTGCCCAGGTCATCATAACAAAGTTAAGCCATTTAAACTAGAGTTCGACGAAGAGGCATAGGCATAGACTGCGGCAGCGTTGAACACCCTATACTCGCTGTACTGGACGAAGTGGGAACCCTAATTCTTTCAACCCCAAGCCGTAAGCTCGTATCAGTGGACGCTTCATGGATGCTTTGCCTGCCTTGTGCGGGCACAAGAGTCGGAATCGCAAAACCCTTGATCCCAGAACCCTGCATCGAGAACCCTAAACCCTACCTATAGTCTCCATTGTATCTTTTTTGGGTTGCCGTATGGAACCCTAAATTCCTGAATATCAAACTGGTTAAACCCCAAAAAGGATTTACAACGAAGACCCCTAAACCCAAAAAAGCTAAACCCCGAAAGGTGAAGATCCTAATCTGGGATCATAATCGCGACGGCATGCTGGAGAGAGCATCCGTTGCGAAGCCGCATGCTGCGCCGGAGTTGTCGGGCGTTGTGGTTTTTGGGTTTAACGGTGTTGGGTTCTGCGCGCAAATGGGTTTTTCGTAAGCTTTAACTTCAACCATATTTAGAGGAAGGGTCGCTCGGCATTTTCTGGCACACTCCTGGAACGGCAGTACGAGCTTCCATTAAGACCTATATACTTTCAGTGACATTCCGTACTTTTTACATGGTATTGGGCTCAAAAGCCTGGCGTTGGACTTCGACATGCAGCTAGACTGTTTCGCAGATACCATGAGTGCTGCAGGATACTTACAGCTCGGATTTCTTTGAAATTCGGAACCGAACCTAAGCCCCAAAAGCGATAGCCCCAACTCTTCAATTTGAAGTGCACCACTTCATGGGCTGGGTGTTTCGGATCAAGCTTTGTCGAGTTGCGGGTTCGCTCCGATCTCAGGCAGTCTACGACGACCCTGTTGCGTCAGAGTTTGTTTGGGGCATGGCCTATCACTGGTACGGTGCCTCGGACAATCAAGTGCTCACTTGTCCTTCGCGGTTTTTAGTTCACCTTGAACTACCAAAACATGTCTGTAGAAACTTTATATTTGGGTTTACAATCAAAAACTGTTCAAGGTTTTAGCGCTTGGGACTTGAACAAGCAAGTGCCCTTCTTGTAGTGTTTGATGGGCACAAAGTTCCTGTTCTGCCTCGAAAACGCCAGGTAATGTGGTGTTTGCTCACGTCATCCTTACATCAAGTTACAAAGCCTGCAGAATACAGTTCGAACGATTTTCGACGGCGATGCCTCCCCACCTTTAGTTTTGGAACATACATATGTAGCCGAAGTCGTGGACAGCATCATTTCCAATCTCGCTCATTTCCAATCTCGCTCTGTTGAGTGAGAGTATGGGTGCTTCGTCAGAGTTTTTCATCTGTCCCATTATTGCTGTCAGCAAAAGGAACGACGATGCTAATGCTGTTGTTTCCATTCCACTTCTTTGCGTGCTGCTATTGCCGCTGATACTGCTCTTATTATTATTTGCTTTGCATGTGCGTCGTGAGACTTTCGAGTCTCCTGCTACCTGTAGCCTTCAGTAGTGCAAGCCCATCAGGGCCTCAGCTGAAGGACAGCAATGCAAGTTGATCGTTCTGAAGAAGGTAGAGGGTCTATATAACTTATATAGGTTTCCACAAGCCGAAGGCTTCCTCAGAGGTTAAGTTAAATTCCTTCAGAG
Source organism: Symbiodinium sp. clade A Y106 (assembly GCA_003297005.1). NCBI lineage: Eukaryota > Dinophyceae > Suessiales > Symbiodiniaceae > Symbiodinium > Symbiodinium sp. clade A. The sequence continues at coordinate 11,098 of BGNK01001764.1, forward strand.
GTTAAGTTATATTCCGACTTTCTGAAGCTTGAAATCCCAAACCCAGCTGATTTCCCCGCACGCGGTGCCCATGCCGTAATCCAGGCGATGCCCGCTTTGAGACGTGGCCACCTCGCGTGGAGGCTCCCGTCTAAGTTGGGGGGGCTAACAACGACAGTTTTGGGTTTCGGGGTTCATGCCATTACGAGTATGTATGTCAGCAGCCGAAAGACTTCTCTGCATACCGCTCAGTCAGATTCACTGAGTTTTCTCTAGGGACATCTGTTTCATGCATGCCCTACACACGTCGAATAGCCATTGCGGATTTTGCTGGGCGAAGCAGTTCGCAAGGCCTGAAAGAAGTCGTCCTGAACCAGAAGCCCGCATCGAAGGGCACCGGAACAACGGATGACAAGACCATCGACGAATCCGAAGAAGCAGACAGTACAGATGCAAAGCTTGAGATATAGGGTCCCCAGTATCCCCGTAACACCATGGTAGTTCTCTAAGTTAAGGTCCCTTTTAGTGTCCTCTTTAACCGAAAAGCTCATAGCCTGACACGGAATCCCTCAAACTATACCTGAACCTCATAAGCCCTAAACCCTAAACCATAAGCCCATAGCCTAAACCCAACACATCCGAACACCCTAAGCCTTGCATTCCCTAACCCTACAAGCCCTTAAGCCTAAACTCTAAGCCCTAACCCTAAACTCTGTCAGCCCTAGGCCCTTACCCCAATAAGCCCCAAACCCTAAACTCCTACCAAGTGTTGGTGCTACCTTGACTATTGCCTTAGAGAAATTTCACTCTTCCGACTCCGAGCCACATGCCTCGCCTGGATTGTCCGAGTGTGGGCGCCGAAACTCCTACACCTCAACCACCTCGGGTCGGACGGATTCTCGCATTTGAACGAAGACGGCCCGGAAGCGCTGAGCATTTTAGCAAAAAGCCTCGACCACATCAACATTCGCTGTCTAGGGGCGGTGTTAGGGTAGGGTTTGGCGTTCAGGGCTACGCTATTTTGATTTTTTGATTCACTGCAAGAAGAAGTTTCTACTGTCAAAAGCTCTTGTATGAGTGATTAGAACAGTGTTGATCGTAGCAGGAAATAATCGCTAAACAACAACACTAGATTCAGCGGCAATGGCAGCAACAAGGTCAGTGGTAATACGATGGATGAGCATAGCAGCAGGTGGTCAGTGGTATAAGCCTTGATACCTCGAAGGGTCAGGGGACTCAGGTAGCCGTTAAGTAAACCCAAAGAGGGTTTAGGGTTTAGTGAGGGACCCTTGCTTCTCTTGAAACGCTGAGATGCTTGCTCCAATAATCAGATGTAAGTCACAACGATTTCTTGACCTTTCCCGGCCGACTCCCCAAGCCCGGATGCAAAAAAAGGGTTTAGGGTTTAGGAATGTGCAGCAACTTGATTGGACTTGTAACCCTACATATACCAGGTCCCTTGCTTTGAAAATTTGGCCATCCCCTTTCTCATAGCACCTTACAGCGCCTCATGGATTCCTACGAAGCCCAGGGTTCCTTTAAGGGTTGCTATAAGGGATCTATAGGGTTTAGGGTTTAGGGTTTGAGAGTTTCCGAAAATTAGAGTCCCAGAATCCTGTGTTGTATCACCTGCTTTTGTTTTCGCAGGTGCCCTTCCCAGATCGGCAGCAGGAAGGTGCTACGAATTTAAATGGTGTTTGGGCGGGTATAGTAAACTGTAAGTATATGGGAGTTTCCGAAAATAGGGGAGGCAAATATTGTACCCTATATGGTAGGATCCGTTTTATAAGGACACCAAAATAAGGTACTAATTTTCGGAAACTCTCAAACCCTAAACCCTATAGATCCCTTATAGCAACCCCTAAAGGAACCCTGGGATTCACTATATAGAGCCCTCTAAAGGAACCCTTATAATAATCTAGTAAACTGTAAGTATATAGGGAGACATAGGGACTCTGAGGCTCAGGGTATAGTGTGCTTTGATCGTCAGGGCCAAAGGTCTTGGTGGGGCCTTTTAGGATTCTGAGGGTTGGGTTCAGGGTTTAGGGTGGCTGTAGGATCTACTTGGACCCCAAATATCTTACCTTTTGTCAGGGGTTTATATGAAGAAGTCATAAGAAGGACTCCTAGAAAGGAAGGTTTCATAGGGTCCAGGTGAGGCAACGGGTTCAGAGCTGTTGATCCGGGTTTCTTCTTGAGGAGGAACTCGGGCGACAGTCATCTTCCGAGCCCGAGGATGAAACTTAGGGTTTAGGGTTTAGGATTTAAATCTAGGGTTTAGGATTTAGGATCTAGGGTTTAGGATTTAGGGTTTAGGGTTTAGGATTTAGGATTTAGGGTTTAGGGTTAGGTTTAGGATTTAGGGTTCAGGGTTATGCCGAAAAAAGGCCTGCACCTTACAGCCGCAAACCTGCAACACTAAACCCCATATAGCCCTAATGAAGCGCCCCGAAGAAAGCACCCTAAACTAAACTCTAAACCTAAACCCTAGACTGTAAGCCCAAATATACCCTAAACCCTAAACCACGCTGGGCTGTTGAAGGAAGCACCCGCATGCCAGTGTGAGATTAATATAGGGGCCTCAATCATTAGAATAGGGTTCTGGGGCCCATCATACTATAGTTATAGTAAGGAGGCCCCCCCCCCCCAAAAAAAAAAGAAGATTGTATAGGTAATGACTGAGGCCCCTATATTATATATCCTCAGTTTCAAGCCGGGAGCTCCCAGATCCTGGTCCATGGGAGCTGTGACATCAAGCGGCTTGCAACCTTCGAAGTCCTAGGATGCTGTCGCCAGCTAATATAGGGGCCAATTCAGGGGCCTTAATGATTAGAATAGGGTTTGGGGGTATGTTACACTATAACTTATAAGGAACCCGCAAAATAGTATAGGTAAGTTTTTAGGCCCCCATATGAATATTCCACATTCTCACTTGCATCAGTTCTACGATGTGCTCACTCCTCTTCCAGGCTGCGGCACAGCAGCGGTCGGACAGCGATTTTATGGCCGGACAGTGTTGACATCTACCTTTGGATCCTGTGCTGCCAGTACAGGGCACTGAAGACAGATCCGTCGAAAAGGCCTCCGTCGACAATGTACCATACCTGTCACGCAATGGTGAGCCGAAAGGCTCAAGCAGCGACAGGGCAGAAAGCACTGAATCAAACCCGGTTGGGGTTCGGGGGTGTAGGCGGGGTGGCACTTTTGGAATACGTTGTACTTTCCTAGATTGCTCCTAGAAGTATGTATCCTTGAAGCCTGAGGATGCTTGTCTATTGCAGCCCGGATACCTGCAGTCTAGAATTCAGTGTCTCTGTTCGGTTCACAGTTCTAGGGCTAGGAGACCATACTCAGAATACCAAGCTGGGTAACCCCCCAAAGAAGGAACTACACTGGAGACTATGGGTAAAACTTAACCTATACATAAACCCTCATACAACCATGTTGACGGAAGCCCTTATCCCCTAAACCCACACGCCCCCAAACCCCAAATCCCGAAGCCAAAGCCTAAACCCCTGAACCCCAAAACCCTAAACCCTCACTAGACCCTGAACCCTCCCAAAACCCATTTGCTGTTAAACGCTAGACGCCCCGAAAAGGCGCTCCGGTGAAGGAACTCAAAGCCTGCGCCGGCTTCGAGAACGTGAGGCCTCCCGGATGCAGGGGTTTTACCTGTTTAGGGTTTAAGGATTTATAAAGCTTGGCGTTCTTCTGGTTGGCTCTTAGGACTTTAACTTTTTGGGTTTCTATATGAACCATAATGAGGAGGCTATAAAAGTTTAACTTTCAGGAGGGGTTCAGAAGTCAGCGAAGAAAGGGTTTCGGGGTTTAGGGTTTACCTGGACCCCAAACGTAGGCATGGAAGCCTTTTTGGAGTTGGGCTGGGGGAGTTTAGGTAGGGCTTCGGGTTTGTTTGAATTTTACGGTCTAGGACCTTAGGGTTTAGGGTCTTAGTGTTAGGGTCTTACGGTTTCTCACCAGAGAGCCCAGTGCAAACATCTTCAGTCGTTTTATTCCGCCCCTTTGTATGTGTGATTTGCGGTGTTTTCCTTGTTTAAAGGGTTTTGAGCTCTCGCCAGAGAGATTCGGGGTTTCTAGGATTCCACAAGAAGGGATTTGGCTTGGTATTCAGGGTGTATGCGGTTTCGGTTTTAAGGGCAAGAGGGTGCAGAGCATTCAGTGTGTATTTTGGCTCGGGGTTTATGGTTTGCAGGGCTCGGGGTTGTGGTTTTAAGATTTAGCTAATTACTGTTTGGGTTGAGGGTTTGTCCAGCGTCCGGGGCCTTGTTGCATTGGTAGGGTTTAGGGTTTAGGGGTTGGCGCTTAAGGTTTTATGAATTAGAGATTAGGGTGCTCAGTCACTCCAACAGGACCTAAAACAGGCCATAAGCATAAGCAACTTAACAGGGAAATCCAGGATGGAATCTCTACCTTGTTGGGCTCACTATAGATCATAAGGGGGTTTATATGGGATATCCCTATCCTACGTTTCGTGTTTTTCGGCCCCTAGGAGAGTAGCCGACCTGCGGCCAGACAAGCATCTCCTTTTCACCGAAGGTGGGACCTGGACTGCAGGTTTAGGGTTTACTCAGAGGAGCATGGGACTTAGTAACTAGGCTTATAAGTAAGGTAACTATACTTATAACTACTTATAACCCCAATTAAGGTACTTATAACCCTAGTTACTAGGTCCCATGATCCTCCAAGTAGGGGTTCAGGGTTTAAGGGAGGAGTTTCCGGTTTAAGGTTTTGGGGTTAGGGGTTGCAGGGTTGAGCTTCCGAAGGCTGCAACATTTTGGGCTAAGATTGGCTTAGGGGCCTAGGGACTTACGAATCTCTCACAGGGTGCTTTATTATAGCCATAGCCTCACATACCCGGCATTCCAATCCATTTCATTCAGGCCCCTATACCACTTAGAGGATCAGGGTACTTTTTAACTAGGGCTGTAAGTAAGGTAACGGGCGTAGTGTGGGGTTTGCCCCCGGAGCTTTTGTTAGCTAGGCAGCGAACGGCAAAATACGTGGCAGACGCAGTACTTGCGAGGGTTCGAAGAGTCTGACGGCAGGAGATGAGTTCCGCCAAAAATTCCAAATTTTTCGCGCACATTGGTATCTGCCGCGGCAGCCGGAACCTCATAATACGCGGCCAGCACAGTACTTTGGAGACTTCGAGGCAGGCAGCAGTGCTCAGGCCGGGGCCTTTTTCTGGCCACGTTCTTTTTGCACAGCGCAATGTAAGCTAACCCTAAACCCTAAAAGGAGATGCTGGCGGGCAAACCCTACACCCTAAAAGGAGATGTTGGTACCTTAAACCCTAAACCCTAAAGGAGATGTTGGCAGCCAAGCCCTAAACTCTAAAAGGAAATGTTGGTAGCCAAGCCCCAAACCCTAAAAGGAGATGTTGGCAAGCAAACCCAAAACCCTAAAAAGAAATGTCGGTAGCCAAACCCTAAACCCCCAAAAAAGGAGATCTTTCTAGCCAAAGCCCAAACCCTAAAAGGAGATGTTGTATAAACCCTAACAGGAAATGTTGGTAGCCAAAGCCTAAACCCTAAAAGGAGATGTTGGTAAGCAAACCCAAAACCCAAAAAGGAGATGTTGGTAAGCAAACCCAAAACCCTAAAAGGAGATGTCGATAGCCAAACCCGAAAAGGAGATGTTGGTAGCCAAACCCTAAACCCCAAAGGGAGATGTTAATAGCCAAACCCCAAACCCTAAAAAGCAAATGTTGGAGAGCAAGCCCGAAACCCTGCTAAAAGATGTTGGAAAGCAAACCCTTAAAAGGATGAACGTTGAGATTTCCAATGGCCTTTATGTCCACGGGTGCCCTCAGGACAAGTGTGCACAAGTGTGGGGGGCAAACCCCGCACTATGCGCGTAAGGCAAGTATACTTACAACTGCTTATAACCGCAAATCAGGCACTTATAACCCTACTTACCAAGTCCCATGATCCTCCAAGAGGGGGCTTGGGGATTAGTTGTGGGATTACAATCTTAAACCCTAAACCCTAAGCCCTAAGCGCTAAGCCCCTATACCAGAGTGCTGGGGCTTCGGGTTCTTGGATGTCTCGACTGTAGTCGCTGGTTTGGGTCAAGCTAAGGCCTGGGGGATATGATGCAATAAATGCGCGTCCAAAACCCGCTGCATTTCCAACTATCCGGTTTCTTGGCATGCCTCAACCGCCTGGCCCAAATGTGTGAGGCCCCTACCCAGACCCCCCAACTACCCTCTAATATACTCCAAATACCCACTGTTAAGGGCCATAATGACTCTATTACAGGGTCCTTTGGGGGTCCTGGTATAGCACATTCCGTGCAGTTCCCAGCTCGAGCTCCTTCTAAGCTTCTCTCGACAGGCAGGCGCAGAATATAGAAGGCTGAATACTTGGCAGTGGTATCCCATTTATCGTCCCTGTATACCTGCTGCATCGTATATGCCCAAGGCCAATTCCAATTAGCAAGGCCACTTTATTAACACTAAACTCTAAACTCATAGGGACCCTTAGGGGGGTAGGGGGAGGGGGGGTAGGGGGCCTTAATGCCCATGATAAGGACCTAATAAGGACCTAATAAGGCCTATTTAAGGAAGTATAGTCCCCTACCCCCCTCCCCCCTACCCCCCTAAGGGTCCCTATGATAAACTTTTCAGACCTCGAGACTTCGAAGACTCGCCCTGCAGCCCCGTCGGGTATATTGCGGCACACGAGTACAAGGGGACTGTGAGGACATACTACGGTTGATGGACAAAATCCTGCATTACCCATTATAAGGAATATACCATAATTCCCATAGTTTAGGGTCCTTAAGGTCATGCAGGATTTTGTCCATCAACAGTATTACCATTTATTGGGACGCCAGTACAAATCGAAAAACCTTGAGAGTTCGTCCGCACAGAACCCTTCTTTACACGACCCTTGTATGGACCTTTATAGAACCTCAAAGCAACTCTTAAACGTTCCTCATATTATGGCACTCCTAGTAGAACCTTGGTAATTACATCCCTTATGGAGCCCTAAACCCTAAACCCTAAACCCCCTTAAAGCGACTCCTGCACGAGGCTGCCAAGAGCTCGGCGAGCGGCCCCTGGGATCCGCCCTCGGAGTGGGGGACCCAATCAGCTCCAGCAGGAACTACGACTACGAGAGGTGGGGGTTTTAGGGTTTCGGGTTCAGGGGTCAGGGTTTCGGCTTTGGTGGAGTTTTTTTTTTTTTTGGGGGGGGGGGGGTTTGAAGGGTTTTTTCCCCTCAAGGGGCGGTGTTGTTGGGCGGGGTGTNTTTGGGGGGGGGGGGAATTGCACAGGTTTCTCTCCTCTAAGGTCGATGCTGTTGGGGCTGGTGTTTTCATTGAAGTCATTCGGGTTTGAGGTGGAAGTGGGCCAAGGTTTCGAAGGTTGTTTCTTGTTGAAGGGCTAGTGACTAGTGGCCGATTTTTTAAGCTTTATTGCTTGGGCTTTTAATTGGGGCTAAAGCCCCCCCCAAATTTGCTCATACTTTAAGCTTTGGGGTTTTTGGGGTTTTAGGGTTCTGGGGTTTGAGCCATGTAAAACCCTTTGACCAGACACCCCAAGCCAAGAATGCTCAGGGTCACGGACCCTAATTTTTGACAACTACCCATGTGTGTTTAGGGCTTTATGCTTTCTTTAGGTTGTGGTTAAATTGTATTTGGGGTCTCTGTTTGGTTTCCGTCAGGTTTAGGGTTGTAGTCGACCTCCAGGGACAAGCCGACCGACAGTACTCTTGGAGCTTCCCTCCAGGCCCTAAGGGCCCATATACTCCTACAAATACAGTGTATACTTCGGCCCCAAACGTACCTATATAGGAACTACTTCTATCGCCAAAGTATACACTTTATGAGTTCATGGACCCTTAGGATTCATGCTTGCAAGTGCCCCGCAGGCTACGACAACTCCCTGATTCTTAGTAGGGCATGGGGCATGGGCTTAACGGACTACTATAAGGGACCTTAAGGGACTATCATAGGGAGGGAGACATTTGTCAAAAGGCTTCAGGAGAAATATATGCGGACACGATTTACTAGCAAAATCATTCCCGAAGGTTTCGTCACACAGACTATGCACTACAATTATGTACACCAGAACTTTGCTCTAATTTCCTAAGGACCCCACATCGTTTGGCTCTTCCGGATACCCCTAAACAACAAAAACTGAACCCTGAAGCCTTAAGCAGGCACAAACCAACCCCACCAAGCCCTGAACCCTATAAAACCCTATAGCTGATCATAACGGGCGCTGTCTGACCCTGTAAAGCTCCTTAAAAACCCGAAACCCTAAACCCCTAAACCCTAAACCCCTAAACCCTACACCCTGAACCCTAAACCCCTAAAGCTCAGACAGAGCACTTAAGCCCAGGATTGGAAAATTGCGGAGCGCTATGCGATGAACATCATTGCAGACATGAACTCTGGATGCCTTGTGCCAAGGATCAGAGACTCTTAAACCCCTTGTGAAATAAGGAATTCATAGGAGCGTATATGATGTTGCTGGGCCTGGGGCCGAAAATCTAAACTCTACTATAGTAGAAGCCAGAAAGTTGGAACATGGTTTTAGGAGGATTAGTGCTAGGATCCCTTATACTTTACCTTAAGGGCATGAGGAGAATGATGTTCCAACTTTCTGGCTTCTACTATAAGTACCTTACAACCTTCATTCTTGGGTGTGTTGCTTGAGCCAGGGTGTTGCGAGTCACTGGGGTTCTCACCTAAGAATCTGGGGCTTGGACACAGGGGCACTGTGGGAATGTAAGGTGCGGGGCGCAGGGTTGAGATTTTTAGAGCTTAAGGCTTAAGTTTAGAGTTTGACACTTACCTATTCCACGCTCGAGAACTTCTCAGCTAAGAGATCGCCACATACCTGCCCGTGCCGGACCGCGAGATCAACTGTTCCGAAAAATGCAACACCCCCTGCCTTAATCGAACAATTGTCTTTGCAATATGGAGGGGTCATCAAGATGATTTCATTTCTACTGTTTACCTAAGTAGTTCTGGTGTCGCCGGAAACTAAAAAGCCCCGAGCCGAACGCCTGCTGAGCAGCAGCATGTTGGAAACATAGCCGTCTGATTCATCGGCAGTTATAGTCGCAATAATAATGGCAACAACAGCAACAACAAAATAGTTAGGAATGGTAATAATATACAATAGCAATACTAAACGGAAGCAGAACAAGGTTATTACTGAACGTGAAATTATTGATGATGACGATGACGATGATGACTGATAATAACAAGCACAAGAAAAAGGAAAGTCATATTATTGATGAGGGTGGTTGTGAGAATACTGACAATAACAAACAGGATAAATAGAAACGATAAAACAATGCAACAAACAACATAACGCTAGACACAATTACTAACCGCCAATAACAGTAACGTAACCAATGCAATTACCAATAATGACACTGATAAGAACAGATTTGTATAGTAGTAATAATGACCATAACAAACCGAATATATCCAATACGAATACCACAATTAAGAATAAACATATGAAAAGTAATAACAGCAGCAATTTTCCAAGTAGCGATAGTAACAATGCCCCTGATCATAAACATAGTAACAGTAGAAATAATGAAATGCTAGCTACTACTACTACGACGACGACGACGACTACCACTACTACCACTACTACTACTACTACTACTACTACTACTACTACTACTACTGCTACGGCTACTACTGCTACTACTGCTACTACTGCTACTACCTACTACTACTACTACTACTACTACTACTACTTCTACTACTACTACTACTACTTCTACTACTACTACTACTACTAGTACTACTACTACTACTACTACTACTACTACTTCTACTACTACTACTACTACTACTACTACTACTACTTCTACTACTACTACTACTACTACTACTGCTACTTCTACCATCTACTTCTACTATCTACTTCTACTTCTACTTCTACTTCTACTACTACTACGTCTACTACTACTACTACTACTTAGACTACGACTACTCCTATGAGTACCAACGACGACGACTACGACGACTACTACTACTACGACGACTACTACTACCACTACGACTACGACTACTACGACTACGACGACTACTACTACTGCCAATACGACTAATAGTAATAATTATAGTATGATTGGTATTAGCACTTGTAGCCCCAAAACCCTAAACACCCTTAAACACTACTAATAACAATACTAGTACTGGTTTAATTACTGTTATTAGTAGTAGCCCAAACCCCAAATGCCCTAAAGGTTGGGTTTAGAGTCGGAGCCGCTGCCCAGGTGAGGGTTGGATTGCCTCGTCCCCAGAGTTCGATTTCGGGTGTCGGATTTAGGGTTTAAGAGGTCGCTGCTTCCGAGGTTTGGAGTTTCAGGGTTTCTAGCTTTTGGGTTTTTGGGCCTTGGGCTTGTAAGATATTTGGGTTGAGAGTTTTAGGGTGTATAATCGGGCTTGTAAGATTTTTGGGTTGAGAGCTTTAGGGTTGCAGGTTTTAAAGTTTAGATGTTTTCGATTTTTCGGATTTCGGGTTTAGGCTCACCGAGTGGGGGCCTTCGGTTACAGACCCAGAGGGTCCATATACACTACCATTATGGAATTAGGCCCCCAAAACCATAATAGGGATGGTCTTTCGGTACCTCATTCCAGAATGTATGGACCCTTTGGGAGAGCCCCGCGCGACTAGACTTGTCTTTTTCACTGTATAGACACAAAATATCTGTATATATGGTGCAGCGCTGCTAGGCCCCCCCTCCCCCCCCCACCCCATGGTATCCCCCCTCCCCCCTGTGGTTCCCTGTGGTGTGGGTTCCCCCCTGCCCCTCCCCACTGTGGTTGCGNGGGGGGCCTGCGACGCGGCGACGCGGCACCATATATAGCTGTACCTATTGTATAGACACATGTATCTGTATATATTATATATGCATGCATACTATATAAGGCTCGAAACAAGTAGAAACTGTTGTTAAAGCAGTGTTTAGGGTCTGGCCGGTGTGAAAAGGAACCCGAACATGTAGAAGTCGGCTTAGGGTGGCAGTATGCTGTAACCCCATGCATAAGGGTTCATACGGGTCTGCCCCTATGGTTTGCGCTTTGGCCGGGTTTCGGGTATGCAACGTAGACACTGGATTGCAGGCGGCCCAAAACATAAACTGTGTTTGAGGCTACAGGGTATATTCATTCTGCCATTCTGCAGCTGCCTCACTACCGATGGACAAAATCCTTGCGCTGCTTTCTTCTTGCTCGGCTGTGATAGTGCTATTTACTACTATGTGATGATCGTGTGTGCGCGCCTTCTTATAGCATCCGCTGCTCAGGATTGGAACCTTGTGCTGGACCAGGAGGGTGGCCCCAACCACGCCCCACGGTGAAAAGAGCAAAGCTCAGGGTGAATCCCAAAAACTATGTCTCAGACTCCTAGACCCTTAACCGCTAAACGGGCCCTAAACCCCATACCCTAAAGATTCAACTTCTGGCTCTGGTCCAGTTCGTCAAGACGGTGTAGAGTTTCGGGTTCAGATCCAGTTGCGATTCTTGTCAAGTCGGAATGCCACGGGCAGTCTCAAATCGCTTGCCTATAGGCCAGAACTGGCAACGGGGGTTAGGGTCCCCAAGCCCTTAACCCGAAACCATGTTTTTGATTTGATGTCACAATACTTGCTACACGGTCACACTCACTGGCTCTCAAGGTATTAGTTTCGGGATGGCAGCAGCAACTGTTAGATGAGTGGCATACCACAGTAGCAGAATCTACAGCTATTATCTGGCAGTCCCATGTACTTGATGCAGGGGTCAAAGACATTACATGGACCCCAAAATGCTCGTCGCTTTAAAACTATATAAACCCTAGACCCTAGACCCCCCAATAGCCCGAAGCCCAGATCGTACTATTGGGGCTGGGCGGGGCAGGAGCAGACCGTGGTTCGGGAAGCTAAGCCTTCTGCTGGTAACCCCAAACACGTACCGTGAAAATGAGGCTCGAAGTTTTGAACATGTGCGTAGATAATGTGTCTGTGTGTGTATATATATATATATATATACATACACACAACGAACTAATCAGATAGGCAAGTATAAACATATACACATATTAATGTATACACATTTTTATAGAGGGCTAGATCAACGCCTAACTAGCTAGTAGATATTGATACATGTGTTTATATTATACATGACATATATATATATATATATCGATACGTACATGAATATACAGCTTTAAGGGTTTAGCGGTTTACCTATGGTGCAATGCCTGAGCCCTAAACCCCGAAGAGTACCCCAGATGTTAAATCCTTAACTCCTTAACCCGACGAACTTGAACGTAACCTCCAAACTCTAGGCCGCAAGCAACCCTTGAGAGGGCCTCAGTTTTGCGCATAAAGCCCTGACCCTACACCCGAAACCCTCGGCCCGAACCCCTAAACTAAACCTGAGACCCGAAACCCAAAGCCCAAGCGCCCTCGATCTGCCGAGGTGGGCAACAACTGCGTGGCACCCGTCATTTGCGACACGTCGAAAGATGCCGTGCCGCCTCTGAGAAGTTTACTCTAAAGGCCTGAACAACTATTTATACTCGAGGCCTTGTGCACCAAGATCTGGATTCTGAAGAGTATGCACACTACAGCCACGTATCCCAGATACCGACCATGTAGAAGCCGCGAGCGAAGCCCTCGGCACATCTTGGCACCATCATGCCATCAGCCATGAATAGGGTTTCTAGTTTTTAGTGTTGTGGAGTTTAGGGTTCCGGGTTTCTTCAGGGGTAGCCGGCAGTCGCAGTAGGCTTACCCCAGTCCGCGCTGAAAACTTGAGAGCGCCTTTGTCAAGAGGCCCTGGGGCCTCCCTCAGCCCTGGAACACCGAAACGAAACCTAAATCCTAAACCCCAACCTCTAAATCCTGAACCCTAAACCCCTCCACTCACAGAAGGTGCTGTATCAGCCGGCCTTTTGGTATCTGGGGCACACCTGCCGCAATGAGGGTTTGGGGACGGTGTATAGTGAACACCAGAAAGTTGGAACATAGACTTAAGATGATTCATGCTGGGATTCCTTCTACTTTACTTTAAAGGCCTGAGGCTAATGATGTTCCAACTTTCTGGCTTCTACTGTAGGCTTGAGTTTAGGGTCCAGAGTTGAGGGATACGCCCAGAGGCTCCACGAGGCTTTTGAATACGGAAGATACCTGGGAGTTTCCAAAAATGAGGGACCCAAATATAGCACCCTAAATAATAGGATCCTTAAAAAAATAAGGACCCCAAAATAAGATACCCCTATTTTCGGAAACTCCCACCTTTGCGCATAGCAAGGTTTCCATAACCCAAGATACGTTGCATTGCCCTAAATAGTAGGATCCTCATTATAAGCACCCCAAAATAACGTACCCCTATTTTCGGAAAGCCCCATTTAGCGTTCTATAAGGCCATCACAAACGGAACTGCAATGGAGACGATAGGTAAGCTGAGGCCTTAAAATCCACGCCTCAGAACTCTCCAGTATCGATTCCGTGTGAACACAGTTGCTAGGATTTTGGGCACTCTGTTTTTGGATGAGGTTTGTTGTTGGGGAGAGTTTTTTGGTTTCGGTCGTTTAGGGTTAATGGTTGAGCTTTGTTCTTCGGGATTTAAGGTTTTAATAGAAGGTCAAGAGTTTCGGGTTTATGTGGTCAAGGTCTGCGATTAAGGGCCGGGGGCGTTTGGGCAACAGCATTGGTTAAACAAATACACAAATGAAGAAATCATCCACTAAATGAAGTTGTATATATATATATACATACATATGTGTATGTCTGTGTATTTATGTGCATGTCTGTTTGCACGTATGTATGTATGTATGTACGTACGTAGGTATGTAGGTAGGGGTTTAGGTATGTAGGTATGTATGAATGTAGGTTTACATATTAGGTACGTATATATATATATGTACGATGTACAGGTATATGTACATGTATATACGCATACATGCATACAAACATACATACATGCATGCATGCATGCATGCATACACACACACATATATATATATATGTATGTATATATGTATGTATGTATATCATATATCAGGTTCCAATTTAGCTGGTCTCTTTTGTGTTCCAGCAGCCCAGGCATTTCTCGCGCTACATCCGGCGCGGAGCTCAGCTTCTCTGGGACAATCCCATGGCCGACGAGCATTGCTCTTAGTAGCTGAATAGGCAACCCCTAAACCCTAAACTCTAAACCCTGAACTCTAAACCTTTAACCTTTTGAGTTTATAGAAAAGGTTGACCTTTTTTGGGGCCAGGGTACTCAGCCCCTAAGGGTTTTAAGGGTGTTTAGGGTTCCTTTAAGAGTGTTTCGGGTTCCTTGAAGGGTACTATAGGGTTTAGCATTAAAGGGTATTTTAGGCTTTACCTTAACCTCCGAAAGACCTGCCTTATGTCAGAAGTGGACGGCAGCTTTGAAAGCTGGGCAACCTTCCGAGACACCCTTGCTGCCGGTACCAAATGCTTCGGTAGCTACCACCGGGTAGACCGCTTCTGACAGGTTGCAATCAAGGAAAACGAATCGGTTCCACAGCGATACAGGAGCACCTTCTACAAACCCTTCCGAGAAGTGTGTCCTCGATTTGTGGAGCACCGGTGGGAGTACTTGTATGAGACGTTGCAGTGGTTGCTCCCACGCGGTGAGGCTCTGCAGTACCTAAAGTTGCTCATCAGGAGTTGCCGGCCAGGGACCTGGATCGGCTCAAAGCTTGTCCATGCCCGAAGATCATGAAGCGACAGTGTCAACGCTTCGTTTCTGGGCGATGGCGAATTTGACAAGCCAGATCGCCCGATGGGGTCCCAAAGTCTCAGGCATCAAGGACGTATGTCGAAACTTATAAGGACCTCTGCAAAGAAGGGTTCGGCGGTTTTCCGTCCGTGGCCGTTTTTTGGTGTGCAAGACAAGATGCTTCTGGTTGTTTTTTGGGGTCTAGGGCTTAATCAGTCGGGGTAGACATCGGGACTTAAATCTGTTGGTAATTTGCATAATTCAAGTGCTTAGCCAGGTTTAGTGAGTAGAGGCAAGATGGACTGCAAACAAGATGAATCATTGGACGGCTTGCAAAAGCCTAAACCCTAAATCCTAAGCCCTATCCTGGCCTTAAACTCTACAACCCCAGGCCGTTGAGGGACTTTAAATCGCCACGATCTTCGTCTGCAGCACAAACTTGACTGAACGCGAGGCTGCCTGCAGGTCTATTAGGGGTTAAGGTTATAGGGTGCAGGTTTCAAGGTTTAGGGCTTAAGGTCTGGGGTTATCGCTGCAAGTTATGTGTTGTTCCACTGTGAAGCAGTAGAGGCAACACGACCAACGCCATCACCACTACTACCATCACTGCCACGACAACAGCAACAACTACTACTACTGCTGCTGCTACCACTGCCACTACCACTACCACTACTACTGCAACTGCCACAACAACAGCAGCTACAACCGTAACTGCTACTACTGCCACTGCACTACCACTACTACGACGACGGCCACTACTACTACGGACCTCTACGACGCGACGAGGACGACGACGACAACGACGACGACTACTACTACTGCTACCAGAACTGCTACCACTACCACTGCCTCATCAGCCAGCTTTACAAAGCCTACTTGGAGGCCCTTTTGACTTAGTAAGTCTACTTAGTATCCCCTAGAAACCCTATTATAATCCCCCATAACCCACCTTACTAACCCTACTTACCAAGTCAAAAGGGCCTCCAAGTAGCGAGTGATTGCCTTAGCCTAACCCTAAGCCCTAAACCCTAAACCCTAAACCCTGAACCCTAAACCTCCTTATCCAACCTTCGAGGCCCGGAGCGCAGCGGCTGCTTTGCAGCACGACTCGCGATGCATTGGAGGCTACCAGAACGGTTTAGGGTTTCGGGGTTTAGGGTCTCTTAGCTTGGGTTCGTTAACCTTCGGCATCCGATGTTTGGTCTTTTTGCAATCGGGTTTAGGGTGACAATGCAGCTTGGTTTCTCTCCGAAGCAGCTGTCAGAAGATGTGCTCTTGTGGCAGCGTTTCGTGTGAAAGCCCGGAGGGGGCATCCTTATTCTTAGCGTTCTTCTGGTTGGCTCTTAGGACTTTAACTTTACGGGTTTCTATATGAACTAGAATAAGGAGGCTAAAAGTTTAACTTTTAGGAGGGGCAGGGGGGAGCTGGGCTCTGAACACATATGGGGGAGGGTTTAATATAGGGGCCTTAATAATTAGAATAGGGTTTTGGGGCCCATTATAGTATAAACATAATACAGGACCCCCCCCCAAGAAAAAAAAATAGTATTGGTAATAATTTAGGCCCCTAAACCCTAAACCCTAGGGTTTAGGGTTTAGGGGTTAGGGCCCAGGAATGATAAGAGTCTGAGTAGTTCCTCATACTATTCTTTTCTTGAGGGTTCCTACTCTTTTCACATCCAAAACCCATTGCAAATACGAAGGCCCCCATTTTGAACTCAAGACTTTTATAAGGGGTCCTAAATAATTACCTCTACTATTTTGGGGGTTTCGTATTATGACTATAGTATTAAGAAACCCCCAAACCCTATTCTTATTATTAAGGCCCCTATAGTATCATAGGGACCCTTAGAGGGGTAGGGGGGAGGGGGGTAGGGGACTATACTTCCTTAAATAGGCCTTATTAGGTCCTTATTATGGGCATTAAGGCCCCCTACCCCCCCTCCCCCTACCCCCTAAGGGCAACTATCACCCTAAACCCTAAACCCAACCCTAAACCCTAAACCCTACCCCCCTAAGGGTCCCTATGATAGTAACACCCCAAGGCTCGCTCCGAAGGCTCCCGAAAGGTCTCACATGGAGGCTGGGGTCAATAGGGTTTAGGGTTTAGGGTTTAGGGGTTTAGGGGTTTAGGGTTTAGGAGCATGCCCTGATAGCCCTTGCTGCACTTGTCGTATATCGTGGAGGCTACACCAATCAATGAAGGTTTTTGGGGATGGCTCATAGCATAGAACTCCGGGGACTAGAAGGGGGGGTCCCGGTCCCGTCACTAATTATGAGTGCGGCGGATTAGGTCGAAGTCACACTGTTGTCTCGCGATTTCCGAGATTGAGTTCATTCCGGAGGTCGAACACGCGTCTAGTTGTTTGGGTTTGGGGTTTTAGGGCTAAGCCACCTTGCACTGAACCTCAACCCGGCAAGACTTCAAGAGGCCTGGATGCAAAAACGGCTAAGCCACCTTGAGCATCAGCTTGGCGAGCAAGGACTGCCAATATTCATCCATGCCTAGGCTCGAATAGATGATTATTTCTTCGGGTCTGATGTTGACCGCTGCTGTGTCTCCAACGTGCAAGCTTGCAGGTTACTGCCTACAAGAATGCCGACGGCGCGATCGCTGTCGTAGCTGCTGGGCCTTGAACTATCAACCCTGTTCTGAAGCAACTTGCATTTCTGACGTACGCTCCGCCCTTTGAAGAACCTTGTTCAGTTTGGGTTCGTATAAGTGCTATGTTCCGCGTCGCGGCTGACAGGAGACTGAGTCCGTGAGAGAGAGAGTGAGAGGAAAAGCTGCAGCGTCCAGGGTTCACATGTGTCGTCATCTACCGACCTGTCCATCTCCACTATGTTTAGATGCATTTGTTGGAGTTAATTACTCCCAACGGTGAGAACTTCCCTTTCTATACACCTGTATAAACATATGTTTGGGACCAATCTGTTTCTAGGCTGTTGCTTGACTCTGTGCATCTATGTAAACAGCTGTAGGGATGTGTCTGTACCACTGTACATGAATCTACGGCTTTGACACATTTCGTATCCGTAAGTTCCGCAGGGTTGGCGTGCTGAGACCCTCAAACTGCCCCGTCTTGTAACCCAAACTCTAAACATCTCTAAACCCCTTAAACCCTACTGTAAACCCGCAAACCCCTAACCCCTAAACACTTATAAACCCCAAACCTCTAAACCCTTATAAACCCCAAACCCCTTAGCCCCTAAACCCCTAAACCTTAAACTCCTAAACCCCCAAGACCCGAAGCCAAGGAATATCCACAAGTAGGCAGCCAGGAAGGCTCCCGAGCAAGGTTTGGGTCGGTTGCAGGCTTTGGGTTTTTAGTTGGTTCAATCGTCACCTTCCAAGGCCCCCGGAATGATCTAGAAAGTAGATCCCCTAATTTGGGGCCCTATACTACTAAGGGTACTTTATAGGAGCCCCCATTAAGGGATCTACTTTTTGGATCCTCCCGGGGGTCTGGGTTAATCTAGATCCCCAATACCCAACCTTTAAACTTTTTGGGTTCTTGTAGTTTAGTAGGAGCCGGAAATCTTATTTCTATGGCTTATTGGGGTAGTACGTTAATTGACCCCAAGTAACCAACCTATTCAAGGACTCATATAAGGGAGTCCTAAAGATGTAGGTTGTATCGGCTTAAGTGCTTAAGGTAGGGTCTTGGGTTCAAGCGACGGCTTGTGTGGATCTACTTTAGGGACCAGGCTTAACATGGCACACTGGATTATTTGTACTGTACCTAGAGTCTCCATTGTAGTTCCTTTTTTGGGTTTAACCAAATATATGATTAGGATCCTATAAGGTAACCCCAAAAAGTAACTACAATGGAGACTATAGGTAATATGAGACAGAACCTTCATTTAATTACAAGCATTCAGTTAAAGCTTCAATATTTGCTCAGTAACCGAGGGGCTCCAATCATACAAATGGTGCCTACTTTGGGGTGGACCCTAAACCCTATGTTTACCTACTTTGGCCTACCGGGGAGCGCCAGGGTAAGAATTTCCGTTTTAACAGCCCTAGATGCTAAACACTAAGCCGAAGGTAGCGGATGTAGGGGTGTTGGAATGAAGACTATGAAACCACTTGTAATTTAAGGTATATTCCTTGGCTATGGAATGAAAATGATGAATCCCCTTGTATTCTACGGTATATTCCTTAGTTCAGGGGTATACCTTAAATTGTAGTAGGATCCCTAAAGAGAGGTGCTGAACCAAAGCGAGGAGCCTATTTCTTTCTGGCTGAAGGCATCTGGACTGCGGTTCAGGTTGTTTTCATTTATTCCTGGGAATCCAAAAACCTACCGTTTTGGCGGGTTATACCCTGTGATTAAGGGGTCATAACCCACTATTTTGTACGGTTTGAAGTTTGGGGGTACAGATTAGAATAGGCTGGAGGGTGTAATGGAGATGGGACTAACAAGGGGACATCCTGCCCGTTTAGGCAAACCCAAATACCATCGAATACCCAAACCCTCAACCCTGAACCCTAATACTACTCGACCCTGAAGCCTAAGCCCCAATCCTGAACCCTAAACTATTCGGGTTGCCAGGGTTTTTCGTGCTTATATCGTTCTTTGCAGGCACTTTGAGGCTTCCTGGTTTGCCTTCAGACCCAGCGTCCTGCCGCACTCCAGGGGGTTCGGAATGCCGCCGCTTCCATGCCCGCACGATGACAATGTCTATGNTTTGCAGGCACTTTGAGGCTTCCTGGTTTGCCTTCAGACCCAGCGTCCTGCCGCACTCCAGGGGGTTCGGAATGCCGCCGCTTCCATGCCCGCACGATGACAATGTCTATGCTACCAGCACAGTCAGTGCCACCGCATCCATTTCCATGCTACCTGCACATCCAGTGTCGCCGCATCCATGCCCGCACAATGGTAACGTCCATGCTACCAGCTGCCGCATCCATGCCCGCACGATGATAGCTCCATGCTGCCAGCACATCCATTGTTGCCGCATCCATGCAGACGACTGGCTCGTTCTACTAGAGTTCAAAGTCTCAGGTTCAAGGCAGAAACTAATCCCGAAGGTTGCAACTTGGTCCACGTTTAATTTACATCAGGACCTGGGAAAAGACTGCTTTCCATATTTCCTCAACAACGAAACCAATGTAAATACCGGTGCAAACCTTGCTTCCAACATCTTCTACGATAGCCGTTTCGCGGCAAGACGAAGGGACTGAACGTGGTTTTGGGGTTCAGGGTTGGTGGCTCAGCACTTTCGGTAGCAAGGTTTATAACCATTGAAGCTGATGGGTTTCCTGGAAAGGGGTTAGGTTCATGGTCCTGTTGTGCCAGCTGACATCAAGAGTCTGGGTTCAAAGCAGGGGTTTAGGGTGTTAGAGTATCCTATAGAGGTCTAATTACGGTTGATGGCGGATGTAGGATTCGCTTTGGAGGTGATCCAGGGACCTGGTGGTGGATGTGTGTCTGGGGGAGGCGGAGGAAGTTGTAGATGCCTGAAAGCCTGAATAACTTGCCAATGTTATTTCTTGGGGTTGCTCATTTTTAGTTCTACTCGAACATATACGGGGAAAACCCCGGACTAATCATGACAGGGTCCTAGAGAATCGTATGACTGGCTTGTTTTTTGGGGATATGTCAACACAGGAGATAAGATGTTTGCGAACACCATCAGCCGTGTGACGTCCCTGGGCACTTACTCATGCCTTAAACCCTTAACACCAAAACTCTAGTCCTTGAAGCCTTGACCCAAAAACCCAAAACCCTACGGCTTGAAACTTCTTCTGGAGGTTACAAAACCTTAAACCCTACGCACCTAACCGTACGGCTTGAAACTTCTTCTTCAGGTTAAGGAGGGCGTTGAGCAGCGCGCAACGGCACTTCTGGCGCCGGCGTGCCCCGAGCGATGTCTGTGATCTTGATCTCCTGGCTTAAACCCTAATCATTCGGGTTTAGAGTTTAGGGTACTGCCGTAAACCCTAAATCCTAGACCATTATTATCAGGCGTATACCATGGTCGGCTGGTGTGCGTGCAGCCCCACGTGGAACCTACGTGCTCATTCCCGACATAAAGGTCTAACACTCCGTATGCCAGATGAGTGTGGTGATTCCTGTTCTAGCACTTGTTGTTGTAGTCGCCGTCGCAATCACCACCATTGTCAGAGCCACAGCCATGTCTGCCACCATCTTCTTGATCTTAGGTTGCAGTCATCATCATCGTCATGATCATGAGATCTACCCTAAGGGTCCATGTGCCCAAATAGTACATATTTTGGCCCCAAAGTACCTATATAGAAACTACAGTAAGGCCTATATATCTACTGTTCGGGTACATGGACCCTGAGGCTATGTCTATGCTTTCTCAATGGCGACGTTGTGCTTGTACTGCGGCTCTAGAAGGATGCCCTAGGTCCTCGAACTCCGCTCACTGCCCCCCCTTGCAAGCAAAACAGGAGAAGTCCGAAGAGAAGTGGGTTTAGGGTTGAGGGAAGTTCAGGGTTTAGGTTTGGAGGAAGTTTAGGATCTCTAGCTGTAGCCGGCAAGCGCGACCATGGATCGCGCAGACCTTGATCGAAGCAGCAGCCGGGCAAGCAGCGTGTCTGGAAGGTCTGCCCGAAGCTGGAACTCCCTATCACCGGAAGAGAGGGAGTTGGCCAGTGGCCTGCAGTCAAGGCGGATCCTCCTAGAGTCGCATGCGAACTCTTACGCAGGAAGTTCCAACGACAGCAGCAGCGGCAAGTCACAGCCCCGTGACAGGCTGCAAGATGCGGAGGCAGCAGAGAGAGATATCGCATCTCGCCAGGGTCAGGCGTCCTCAGAAGATCGGCCCCGTTCCGGCATCAAGTCCCCCGCAGCCGCACGATCTACAGCAGACTCCAGAAGGTCCGGAGGAGAGAGACGGAGTGGCTCTCCCGGTTTCAGTGGCAACAGACAAGCTCCGGAGATCCCTATCCGAAGCCACACGGATAGCTCAAGTTCTTTCCATTCGGACGAATCTCAACAGATCAAAGATCTGCAAGCCAAGAATCACGCGCTGGAAGCAGCCCTGCGGTCACGGGATGCGCAGGCAACGCAGACGATAGCGGACTGCACGGACATCGACAACCGGAATCAAGAGCGGATCATGGAGGTCGAGTCGCAGCTTGCAGATGCAGTGAAGGCTAGGAAGCAAGCGGAAGACGAGCGAGATGCCGTGGAAGTGAAGGCCGCGGGCGACAAGGCCAAATCTGCGTCGTCTCTAGCTGCCGCGAACGCAGACCGGCTGGAGCTCCAGGACCGGGACCGGAAGAATGAGGCCAATACTGCTGAAGCGCAAATCGAGCTCGAGGCCGTTCGATGGGATCTAAGCCAGTCAAAGCAGCGGGAACTCGCACAGACCCAGCATCAGGAAAGGGCCAAGGAGCTCAGCGACTATCGGATTGAGGAGTTGGAGGGCTTGCTGAACAGTGCAAATCGCCAGCTCGCGCTGCTTAGACGTGACACCTCACGCCCGGGAAGCACAGCGACCGATCGGGAGATGAGTCTTCAGGAGCAGATTGACGCGCTCGTGGAGGAGAGGACGCAAAATCGGAAAGACATGAGCGAAGCTCGCTTGGAACTTCTCGGGCTAAAGAGAAAGCAAGCGATGCAAGCCATCGACCAAGCAAAGTCTCCTTCTGAGTCGCGTCCGGCAAATCAGGCAGCAGGAGGTGGAGCAGGAAGGTCGCGAGGCCGGGGGCGAGGGCGTGGAGCAGGCAGGGGAATGCTGGAGATTATCGAGGAGGAGGACGAAGAAGGCTCTGTTGGGCTGCCATCACGTGCAGCAGAGTCCTTGGCCAGCGAGTGTAGCAGCGACTGCGGAGATCTGGACAACCTCACGAATCCGGATCAATCTGCACAGAACGACCGTAGGTAGCACTTTGGGAAGCTTTTTAATTTGCTGTTAATGGTTCCCAGAGAGGCACCTATTCAAAAGCATTTTTTAAGGGCCTCAAAACCAAAACGAAGGACCTCCTGAACAAGCTCCTGGCCCAAATGTCCGTTGAGCGGAAGGCGATGCAGGATCTGCGGGACGACCATGCTGGTCAGCATGCGGAGCAAAAGGAAGAGACTGGGTAGCACTTTGGGAGCTGTACAACTTGATCACTTGTTTTTATGAAGACTCTTCGGGGCACCAAAAAGCCCCCTAAACCTTAAACCCTAAACCCCTAAATCCTGAGCCCTAAACTCAGAACTCTAAACTAAAGACCTCCCCAGAGGCCCTAAACTCCAATCCCCAAACTACAAGCCAGGAGATAGCTCAGCTGCAGAGGCAGCTCGCCGAAGCGGGAGTTGTGCAGCTGGGCTCTTGTGTAAGGAGTTTTATTTAAGTTGCCATAATGGGGATCTATAGTAAATAATATGGTTACCTTATTATGGTAACTTAAACTAAATCCCCAAATCCCAAATCCTTAAACGAGAACCCAGGCAGGCAGCAGCTTCAGCGGAGAATATTCGCTTGCGGGACCTGGGCAATCAGGACAGGACTTGCTAGAGGGGCCTTAACAATTAGAGTAGGGTTCCTTTTAAGGGGTCTCTAAGCGCTACAATAAGGACTACTATAATGATTAATATAGGGGCCTTAATCATTATCAATATTATTTCTTGGGGTTCCTAACTATGGTCATACCATAAAAGGGCCCAAAACCCCATTCTAGTCATTAATTAAGGCTTCTGACTTACCTGGGAGTTTCCCAAAGTTAGGGGTACCTCGGGGTTCCCGCACAGGGTTGCTATAATAACGGTACTATAAGGTTCCTTTAAAGGGCTCTATAAGGGTTTAGAGTTTCCGCAGATTAGGGATACCTTGTTTTTAGGCTTATAGGATCCTATTACTTACGGTACTACATTAGGGTCCCCTATTGTCGGATACTCCCACCTGGACCCTTAAGAACCTACCTTTCTAGGGCTCCCCGTTATGATTTCGCTGCCAAAATCTAGGTTGTTTAAGGTCCATGTAAGGTTGAGGGTTGATTAGGGGGGTTTAGGGTCTGCTGTTGAGGAGTGCTCGTTGGCGCGCACGATCCAAGCCCATGCTGAAAAGGGTTAGGGTTGGAATTCAGGACAGGATCAAGCAGCTGCTTCAGGTGGATGGCTTGCAGGTCAAAGTCAGAGAGCTCGAGGAGACACTTAGTAGTTGAGTTAGTATACTTGACACTTTTTTGTATAACACTAAAGATTACCCGGTTACCCCTACATAAAACTGAAAGTTTAACAATTTTTGACCAACGTTAATACCCCCTACAATTTTCTGAAAGTTTAAGCTTGTGGCCCTTAAACACTAAACCCTAAACCCCCTAAACCCTGAAGGCAACTAAGGACGTTATTCGTTGAGATGAAGCAACAGACCGACAAAGAGGAGCGCCAAGAAACGACGAACCTCGAGTTGCAGGAGTGGGCCTCCATGGTTCAGGGTTTAGGGGTTTAGGGTTTAGGGGTTTAGGGTTTAGGGTAAGTTAATATAGGGGCCTTAATAATAAGAATAGGGTTTGGGGGCCCGTTATACTGAAATTACAATAAGGAACCCCAAAATAGTATTGGTCATTCTTTAGGCCTGTATAGTATGTGGGATCCCTTATAAAAAAAGGACTCTTAATTTGGGACTACCCCTATCCCTAAACTCTAGACCCTATCTCCTTTGCAGGACAAAGTTCAGCTGCAAGCCGAGTCGCTACGGATCTCCAACCTGCGCTTGCAAGATGCAACTTGGGGTGCTGAGTAAGGTTCTAGGGCTTAGGGTTTGGGGTTTAGGGTTTTTGGTTTAGGGTTTAGGATTTGCCTGAACCCCAAGTAGGAACTCATACTAAGGAACCTAAAAAGGTAGGGTTTATAGTTTTAAGCGAGTGTTCACCGCATCGTTTGCCCACAGGTGCTATTCCAAACCCTAGCTTGAACTACCAATACATGCTTGTTTGTAGGGTCGCTGCAGGTCCTTTTTTCATGGGTTCGGAGAAGAACCTACAAACAGTAGGTCATGGTAGCTTAAACTAAGTAAAACCATGTCAAAGTCCAACCCTTTGTGCCAGCTCCGTTAAGATACCCATCCAGGCATTGCAGCAGCGTCAGACAGAGGCGATACGCCAGTTGCGATGTGGCACTTTAATAGACTTGTTTATTCCCTGTATATGGCAGTTTCCGAAAATTCGGGGTACCTACTTATTTGGGGGTCCTTATAAACTATTTAAGGTATTGTATTAGGGACCCCTTTTTTCCGGAAACGCCCATATGTATGTCTACTGAAATACTATACATTACCCTCGATAAACCCTGAGTCCTAAGCCTTAAACTACCACCCAGGTTACAGGAAGTCAATTCCTTAAAGCTTCAGCTGGCGATGGAATGCAAGCGAAGCGGTCGCAGTGTCTTAGCTGTGTCTGTGTTTCATTTGTACCTGTCCATCTATCCATCCATGCGTCCATCTGCCATCGATGTATCGAATCATGTATCTACGTACCTAGCGACCTACCTACCTATCTGTCTGTAGACACATGAGAACATATACACACAGATGTTTTTACACACATTGCATAACGAATGGTACATATACAGATACATACATGCAGAATAATGCAAAATTGGATGTATATAAGAACAATAACAATAATAATAGTAGTAATAATTGTAATAATACTACTAACAACAATAATAAGGATGTATTAAATATAGAGGCGCACACACACATACATACATGTACATAGTCATATACATATACAGTTACATTTACATATATATGTGTGGGGCCGTCTAATGCCCGTTGTGATTCTGGGTAAAGCACTGGACGTAAGTTACTTGAACAAGGTTCGGATGAGGCATGGACTGCTGACGCAAAAGATGGTGACCCAGAGGTGGCTCTGTGCCAGCGTGTGAAGGAGCTCGGTGCGCTCATGTACTGAATCCCGTAAGGGGATTTGGGGTTCGGGGTTTGGGGTTTGGGGTTGAGGGAAGGGCATTTCGGGGTCTTGGGGTAGGGAAAACCCACTTGCAAGGTGTCATGCGGGAATGAGTCGGAATGAGAGGGAAATACGGAGCAAAACATAAGATGACGATCTAACATCTATGGAGAGGGGAATTGTTTCACTGCTGCCCTAAATCCTAGCCGAAAAGACCTACTTTTTAAAGGAACTATATATAGAAACCATAATAAGGAACCCTAAAAAGGTAGGTCTTTTCGGCTACAGGTAAGCCCAAACCCTAAACCCTCGAACCTTTGAGCCCCTTAACCCTAAACCAAGCCCGAAACCCTTCAATCCTTTGAGTCCCTAAACCCCAAACCCTAAACCCTAAACCCTGGAACTGCGAGGTGTTTGTAATCTTGGTGTAGGCCTTGCGAGGCTGGCGGAGAGAAAGGCCGATACACCCTTAAAACAAAATCCTGGAACAATTGAGTCCCTAGACCCTAAACCCCCAACCGAAGGAGCTTGAGGAGGAGCGAAATCTTCTGCTCAGCAAGCTCGAAGTTCAGGAGGTCCAGCACCAAGTGCAGCTGGAAGACGCATACCGTGATCATGCTTCCAGGATTTAGATAAGGTTTAGGGTTTAGGGTTGATGATGCTTCTTCGTGGCTGAATGGGTAGACTGTTTACTTTTTGGGATAATCATATCCCCTATGAACTCAGCGACTAAGGCTTCCAGATTGCAGGAGCAACGAATGAAGTTTGAAGAACAGATCGCGGAGATTCGATCCAGATATGAGCAGCTGCTGAGGCAGAAGCCGGTACAAGGTCAGGAGGAGCAGCTTATCCTGCCAGACCATGTGGACTTGTGGAGTAATTCACCCAGCTTGGCTGGAGACGATTCAGGAAACTCAGCGCAGAGTGCCATTGGCGTGGGTAGTGATGTCAGCACCCCTGCATCGCAGAGCACGGGTGGTACCATTGGCACTTCTATCTCAGAGAACCTTCGCAGCTGAGTAGGTAACCTGTAGCCTTTTGGGGCGCATAATTATATACTCCTACCAGAATTGAATAGGTTAACCTGTTTTGGGCTAGGATACTCAGCCCCTAAGGAATCTTCGCAGCATGATCTGGGCAGTCATGGGCTTGATACCCAGCGCAGTTGCGGCGCAGTGCACTTTCGAGGACCTGATCATCGAGAAAGCCACTGCCACTTAGATCCCCAATATCCAACCTTTAGGGCTTTAGGGGGGTTTAGGGTTTAGAGTTTAGGGTTTTTTGAACTTTTTGGGTTCTTGTAGTTTAGTAGGAATCGGAAAGTTTAACCTTTTATTTCTGTGGCTTACTGGGGTAGTAAGGCCGGGGCAGGTGCCATTTTCAGCGGATTGGATCTGATTGGAATGTCCTTCTTTTCCCTGCTCCAAGAAAAATGTAATGCAGCCGTGATCAGAAGAATGATGCTGGTGAACCAGTCGATGGCCGACAGCAGCCGCTGGGTCAGTGTTCGGATCCAATTTGTACTTAGAAGATCATGGGACTTAGTAACTAGGATTACAAGTAAGGTAACTGCATTTCTCATTACATATAAGCCCAATGAAGGTACTTAGAACCTTACTAAGTCCCATGATCCTCCAAGTATAGTCCCGGTAGGCCTTCGGGACATTTTACATGTTCCCTTGCTTAGCACAAGTACGGTTAAAGGTTTAGGGTTACGAATGTGTGTCCCAGGCTTCAACCGGCCAACGTACTAGTGAAGTACTATAGGGGCCTTCATAATTACCTACACTATTTTGGGGTTTCGTTATTGTAATTATAGTATAATGGGCCCCCAAACCCTATTCTAATTACTAAGGCCCCTACATCATAGTACCCTTATAGTAGTAGCAGAAGCCCTTGTAGTAGCCCTTATAGGGCCCTTTTAACAGAACCCTTATCACAACCCGACAGATCCGATAAGCCCGATTCCAAGAATCATGCACCGGGCGAAGCTCCCTGGTGCTTAGTAGGGAATGGGGGAATGGATCAGGGTTTAGGGTTTAGTGTTTGCCGTGGAATAGCGCGTAGGCGATAATATCTTGCGCTTTTCCTTCCTTCTTTCCCACCCCATGCCGTATAAGGCGGCCAAGCCACCCAAACCTATTCCTTTTAGGGTTTAGGCTTAAACTCAGCCAGGTTTCTTGCTTCTAGACAAACCCACAGCAGCAAGACAGCAGCATGGGGCAGGGCAGCCAGAACAAGGATGGGCAGGGGAGGGCCTAGTACAAGAACACTGTCCGGGGGCGATGTGCGGGGGCGTCCGGGGGCGTTCGGATGAAGTCCCACATAAACGCGCCTGACGCCCCTATAGGCCCTTGAATGGCCAGTCCCCTTCCTGGGGTCCCATTTTGGGTGGCTCCTGCCCAACCAAAAAAACCGCCAAGGTGAAGGCTTGGGGTTTAGGGTAATGACTTTATTAAGGGACCAGTACTGGTCCCGAGGAGAACGTGTTCCGGCACGGGGTACGACGTGGGTGCTACGGTCCCCATGGCTGTGGGGAGGCGGGCGAGCGTACTGGGTCGCTCTCGGCCATCGAGGTCGAGGGGCTTAATCGCCGCCCACCCAGGGAGGTGGGCGGCCCGAGGCCTTGAGTTTAGGGTTATAGGGTTTAGGGTTTAGGGGAATGGATCCCTATAGTATAGTCCCTATATAATCCCCAATGACAGTCCCCATAACCCATTCCCCCATTCCCTACGGAGAACCAGACAGTAAGGTCAATCTGATATCCCGTCCTTCGTCGCCAAGACGCTTGGCAGATTTTCAGTGCTTGGCGTTGCTGGACAACCGCGGGACCTTGTCCTATCAATGGCACACTTGCCAGCTGGCTCACCAAGCGCTTCCGGACCTGACGGTCGCCACATCATCCTGGTGACTTAGTAGCCGAGTTAGTGCACTTTGCACTTTTTGGGACAATGTAACCCCTCTATAGAGCTGAAAGCTTGAATCTTTTGGGGCTGATGACCTCCGCAACTAATCACCCAAAAAGTAGCCTAAAAACTCCACTATCTACATCTAAAACCCCAAAATCCCCAAACCCTAAACAACCCAAACCCTAAGCCCCGAACCCAGGTGATGTCTGAGCAGCAGCAGCGAAAGAGGGGAGGCGGCATTTCTGTGGCCAGCAGCGATATCTGCCCCAGTGACAGCGTCAGTGTGGGCAAGCGTCGGCCGCACTTCATGAGCGACTTAGTACCAGAGTTAGTATACTGGAGTTTAGGGTTTAGGGCGACTGAATACAAGAGCCAGTATACTTTACCCAACTTCTTGGGATACTACTATCCCTGACAGAACTGAAGATTGCATTGTTTTGGACCTGTTCCTTATCAAGAAGCCATTATGAAAAAAGCAGGTCTGCATTATTTCTCCATGGTTATTTCAGAGCCCAGGCAACGATCTGCAGAGGACCAAGCTTAGAGCGTCGTTTTTCGAGGCAGATTCACGGATGTCCGCCGTCTCCGGTGGACATTCTTCCCCACGTAATTCGCTGTCTTAATGCGAGTCTGGAGTGTTTAAACACCCAAATTTATAAAGTCTTTCTAAATGTTTCACCGAATTTTGTTAGAAGCAGTCATGTAACAGGATTCCCGTCAAGGTCCATTCCTAGACCCTGATTTCCAGTACCTGGGTTTAGTTATTAGACCAAGCAAAGAGACTATAGTCCAGGGTTTAGGTAGGGCACTGACGGACAATATATAACATGAGACCAAGTTCCGAGAAATTAGCATGCGGGAGGTTCTTTGCTGAACTGGGGTCCCTTGTGCTATCGATAGCGATCTCTTACAGGAGTAAGCAGTTGTTCTGAGAAGGCTTGCGGTGGATCTTAACTTAGAAACTCCCGCAAGGGCCTGGAGCTGCAGGCTGTCGAACTTCATCTTCACTGCACATTGTATGACACGGTTTAAGGACGCTGTTTTTCAGCTAGTTGTTTGTGTCTGTGAGACTTTTCGCGAACAGCTGCGCAGAAGCCAATGAAGTATCCGGCTCCGAAAAAGGAGCAAGAATTCGATACTGGTGTCCTGAGACTACGTCCGTTCCAAAGAAGCCCTGCCAAAAGTTCAAATTCAAATATGCGTTCAGGCCCCTATCAACGAACCCGTCAAGAAGCCTTAGTGTACTTAGACCCTAATCCAGCGAATCGAAAAACCCTAAACACAGAACCCTAAACCCTGAACCAAAGGGTCTGAAGTCAGAATAATAACAACAACAACAACACCAACAACTAGCATAATCCTGGTCCCTGGTAGATTGGGCAAGCATGTATTGATAACAGATGCAAATGGTGTAAGCTTAAGGCTGGAGTTTAGAGTTCTGCAATGGCGCGTGTCCTTCGAACCAAAGTGGGGTTGAGGCGACAGCACGGAATCTGACAGCACAGACTCAAAGAACTAGATCGCGATTGTGTGAGCATAAGGCCTGTCTTAGCATGCGTCGTGCCGGGTTTAGGGCTTCGGATTTAGGTGTTTATGATATCGTGTGGCTTTTGGATACGTTTTCAGTTATTTCGCTTCTTTGAGTGAGGGTCTATTGCAAAGAGTGTTGCGGTACTTTGGTTTCAACTGTAGGCTGCTCACTAAGTGTCCAGGTCCTTCAGGGCGGCGCTTTTGATCCCATGAGGCCTCCTCGAAGTTCTGTAGCGCTGATCAGCTTTCGGGCCAACTTTATCAACAGCTACGGTTGATGATGCAAATCCTGCATGACCCATAATGAGGAATATTATACAATAATTCCATATAATTCCCATAGTCTAGGGTGATTAAGGTAATGCAGGATTTATAACATCAACCGTAGTTTTCGAGACACCCTAGAAAGTTAGAGTAGGCAACAACTTAGATCCCGAATACTCAACCTTTAAACTTTTTGGGCTCTTGTAGTTCAGTAGGAATCGGAAAGTTTAACCTTTGAATTCTGTGGCTTATTGGATTAGGCAACAAAACCAAACTTAACGTTGTGATCCTCCAGGCCTTCTACGCTTGCCCCACTCTAGAAGTACTTTGCTCCTAGAGACTCCATAAGGAATATACCTTGATTAAGGCATTTTGGAGTCTTAGGGCTTGCCCGACTCTAGAAGTACGCTGCTTGTAGTTTCTTAGCCCAAGTATTGCGCATAACGTTACTTATGACCTACTTACAGACACCCGTGATTCAGAGCCCTAACTTAGATCCCCAATACCCAACCTTTAAACTTTTTGGATTCTTGCAGCTTAGTAGGAATCGGAAAGTTTAACCTTCTATTTCTGTGGCTTGTCGGGGTAATAAGCTAAGTCCGAACTCCCGGGAGGCCCAAAAGCCATCTATGCAAAACCGCGTAGCGTTCCCGAACCCTAAACCCTAGGCCCTCAACCCCTTAGCAGGAATTCTCAGCCTTTAAACTCAAACCCTTCAGCTTTTCCAAACCCTACGCCCTAAAGCATTTAATTTCCTGAAACCCTAAACCCCAAACCCTGGGTCCTAATTTTTTTTAATTTTTTATCATGAACTAACACAACTTGGTGTACCTTGATAGATGTTGTAACATATACAGTATAATATGTATAAACATGATAACAAGTATGCAACATACTGGGGGGGGGCCTTGTGTAATGGTTCTGCGCAGGATCATGTGCCCAAGCTCACATAATACTATGTCATATAACATACCATAATACTATAACATGTTTTTGCCTGCCCTAATACTAAAGCCTAAACCCTATAAACCCTAAACACAGGTTGCGAGAGCGTAATCCCTGTGTTTGAAGTCCCAACACCGACATCCCAGGCGCTCTCTGCAGACGGTTCTGCTGGATGATGGCAGCAAGGAGGCATGGCCAAGCCGGAGCCCTGGAGTTTAGGGGCTTAAAATTTAGGGTTTAAGAGTTCAGGTTTTAGGGTTTAGGGGTTTAGGGTTTAGGGGTTTAGGGTTTAAACCGCTACAGATCCTCCTCATCTTGATTGAAATTGTGCCGGAATCTTGGCTGCTTCGAGTGCAGCGTCTTGTCTTGTCATGAGCACGCAGTTTGACGCGTCAACAGATCAGCCTGGGTACGGTGATGCATGTCAGTCACTGTGATTGCAGGTCGTGGTCTGGCAGGACATGTTTCCAGAAGCAGAAAGGGCTGTAGCGGTTTAGGGTTTAGTGGCTTTAGGGTTTCAGGGGTTAGCAGGATATAGGGACATTGGAACCAGGGGTTTGGGAGTTGACGGATATTTGAGGATTCAGGGATCAAGGTCTAGGTTTGAATTTGTGTTGCGAGTATATAGGGGTTGTTCGTTGTAGGACTTTGGTGTGCAAGGTTTTGGATATCATCAGACAGAACGACTT
Source organism: Symbiodinium sp. clade A Y106 (assembly GCA_003297005.1). Classification (NCBI taxonomy): domain Eukaryota; class Dinophyceae; order Suessiales; family Symbiodiniaceae; genus Symbiodinium; species Symbiodinium sp. clade A. The sequence goes on from BGNK01001764.1 coordinate 43,026, forward strand.
ATATGGATGTGAGTAGGGGCACCTCTCGCTCGCTCGCTCGCTCGCTCTCTCTCTCTCCCTCTCTCTCTCTCTCGCGCTCTATCTCTGTCTTTCTCTTGCTCTCTCACGGTCATCGGACGAGTTCGCGACCAAGCCGAGCAAAGGAGCGCGTGAGATTGTGCGGCATCTGCCTCGGGGGCTAGCGTAGGGGCACATTCACATGAAGCGTGCGTCTCTGCAAAGCATTCATAAAGCCTGCACCTCAGATCCATGAGCGTGCAGATCTGAGCTCATCCCGTTGATAGCAGCGAGTCAAGGCCGCGGCGTGCTGCTGGTGTTGACATTGCCATTGTGCGACGACGACTGCCGCAACAACGACAGTGATAACCCCGACAAGCGGCACGAGTACTTTACCACGACAGTACTACTTCTCTCAGCAGTAGGGATGCTGGTAGTCGACCTCTTCATGCAGAGCAGCAGGGGCGGCAGCAGCAGCAGCAGGAGCATCATGCTCGGTCATGTTGGTGTTGCCAGTGAAGACTGGGATTGATGCTGTCGTCGATGGACGACATTCACAGGCTTCGTCGTAGCACAAGCAGAAGAGTGCCATGTGGCATTTTTGATCGAGTATTACCCCTCGTTCGTAAAACCATTTCTCCTGCACCTCAGACCTCCCCCCCAAAGGGTCCACGTACTCATGTGAAAATACATTGGCCTTATGGACCCTTAGGGTTCTCTACAACCAGCATGCTCCCCACCGCGTTCCAGCTCCAGGGTTTTATCATTCCACCCCCTGCATGTCCACTAGTGTAGGAACCTGATTAAGAAACCCTGGGCCGATAACCCAAAAATAGTAGGATTCATATGGGTAGTTGTCAAAATTATGGTCCCTTTTTGGGTCCCTATTATAAGACGGCACCTATTTTTTAGGGTACCCAGAAAGGGACCTTAATTTTGACAACCACCCAATATAAGGAACCCTAGTACTGGACCAAGGCTTCTTAGTCAGGTTCCTACATTATTATAGTACCCCTTATAGATCCCTTATAGTAACCCTTATGGACGCCTTTAAAGGAACCTACGAAAGGCCCAAGGTTTCTTAAACAGATTCCTACATTACCAATGCTGGCATTTTGCCGTTAGCGTGTGATGAGCAGCGCCATGATAGGATCTCCGGTGTCAGTTTCCGGCAGACAGCAGAAGGCCCTAACGCTCTTAACCCTGAAAACCTACGATCCTAAAACCTGCATCCCGAAGCCCCCAGCTTAAATATACCTTAACCTACCAAACCCTTTTGTAGGTTCTTATTGTAAACCCTAACATGGATTTCATAGGGACCCTACAAAAAGTACGTTTTGGTAGGTTACGGTGCTGCTCATGATTAAGGTCGTGTCATTCGTGCGCTTCCGTCGTCCCTCCAGCGGCTGGGCGCGCAGCTGTGGCACCCTGGCCAGAGACGCAGGTTGTTGTACGACCAGGGGCCTTCTTAATGGGCTTACTAGCTGAGTAGGTAACCCTAACCTTTTGGGGGTGTATACAACCCTACCATAATTGAAAAGGTTAACCTTGTTTTGGGCTGAGGTACTCAGCCCCTAAGTGGGAGGCTTCCATAGTTTAGGGTTCATAGGTAAGGCTGTATAGGGGCATTTAGTAACAGTATTCCTTATAGAGCTCGGGTAGTTACATTTTTGAAATACACCCAAAGCCCTAGTCTAACTTCTCAAGATTCCAAGATGCCCAGCCGCAGGCGCTACGGATCTGACTCCTCGGGTTTACTCTTGACAACGCACCCCTGCAAACACCGAAAAGCAGACCCTTTTAATTTGGTTTAGTGGTCTGGCAAATCCAGAACTAAAAAAACCTAACCACTAGACCCTAAATCCTAAGAGTTGAAGGGTTTAGGGTTTGCCCTAAACCCAAAATCCCTAAACCTTAAAGCCAGAATAGTACTCGAAGTGTTAAACCGCCAGCATGACATGTTCAAAGTGTTCGGCAGACTTACGGGTTTCTGGTTTAGGGCTATGGACGACTTGAGTCCAAGAGCAAAAATCGCTATGGAGGCAGTGTACTACTACTACTACTACTACTCCTGCTACTACTACTACTACTACTACTACTACTGCTACTGCTACTGCTACTGCTACTGCTACTGCTACTGCTACTGCTACTGCTACTGCTGCTGCTGCTGCTACTGCTACTGCTACTGCTACTGCTACTACTGCTACTACTACTACTTCTACCACTACTACTACTACTACTCCTGCTACTACTACTACTACTACTACTACTGCTACTACTACTACTACTACTAGTACTAGTACTAGTACTAGTACTAGTACTAGTACTAGTACTAGTACTAGTACTAGTACTAGTACTAGTACTNCACCGCCACCGCCACCCCCAGCGCCAGCGCCAGCGCCAGCGCCACCACCGCTGCCGCTACCGCTACCGCTACCGCTACCACTACCACTACCACTGCCACTACCCCAGCCCTACCCCTACCCCTACCTCTACCTCCAGGGGGGGTAGTATTAGTAGAAGTAGTTTCAGTTTCGCATGTCAGCCAAATGGAATTTACAATTGCCATCCCGCCCCAACTCGTCAGAGCATTTCAGAGCCCAACCGCAGAGATTAGATTGCGACGCCACACAGGCACAGCACCGTCCCAAAGGAGCCGTTCCAGAAATGATTCGCGGAAAGAAAAGGGTGCAGGAATTGCGAGGTTGAGGGCTTGTGCAGTCTTCGCTGGTTTGCTAGTTGCAAACCAGGCAACCGTGGCAAGAAGCTGAGCCTTCAGCCCCTACCGTTAGCCTGAAGTCATCATTCGGTTCCATCAGTATGAAGCAGAAACCAGTACCGCAACAGTTTCATCCACTCGACAGTCGTAGTCTCACGCGACGATGCCAAGTCTTTCCATGGCGAGTGCGAGAACCGAGGCGAACACAGAGGCTTGAATAAGCAGCAAAAAGCTTCCCTTATAGTCCCTATACCAGTATGCTACAGCGCATCCTCAAACCCTATTCTAAACATTAGCGTCCGTTTATGTTCTGTTTGCCTGCGGTTCCTGGTCACCTTGGGGTTGTGTCTTCGGGTGTAGCTTCTGCGGTTTGGGTGTCAGCCTGCCCGGGGAAGAAGACCATAATATAGGGGGCCGAAATAATTACCAATGCTATTTTGGGGGTTCCTTATTATAACTACAGTAGAAAGGGGCCCCAAAACCCTGTTCTAATTAAGGCCAGTATTTTAATCGTATGAACCTGAACCCTTGTAAACCTTAACTAAGCCGTAAGCTTTAAACCCTAACCCGTACAACCCAGCGAGCCGAAAAGCTGAACCTTAACCCCTCACCGTCAAAAAAACCCCAAGCTGAGTAAATCGAGCCCCTAAACACTACACCGGGGAGCTCCATCATATTGAACACTTCTCCGCTTAAATTACAGTGGACGCCAGAAAGTTGGAACACGGATTTAGGATGATTAGTGCTAGGATCCCTTATACTTTACACTAGGGGCATGAGGACAATGATGTTCCAACTTTCTAGCTTCTACTGTATCTGTGGCGTTACGAAAGTTTGATCATACCCCGAAACTCTGTTCCAATTCTCGCGGCCGCTAACATGAGAACCTCGCAGGAACCAAACATGAACGCACCGATGAAACTCCACCCAACAGTTCTAATTCTTAAAGGCCCCCTGGGTAAACCCAAAGCCTAAACCCTGTTCTATGGTCAAGGCCCCGATATAAGATTCGAAAAGGAAACCTTGAAGGAACCCTCGATACACTTTACCCTCAAAAAGCTTGCCCTCTTAAGCGCTTATATATATATATATATATATATATATCTATATATATATATATCCTACAAAAGGTAGGTTTCACAGGCTTCAGGGAAACCCTAAACTCTCAACCTCGAAAGGAAGCCGAAAACCTGTAAAACCCCAAAACGCTAAACCCCTTCACCCTGAACCATAAACTTTAAACATCTTTAAAACCCTAAACCCTAAACTCAGGGCCATTACACATGAAAACAAAATCTACCCCCCTAACCCCTAGACCCGGACACCCAAAAACCCTCTAACCCCTGTGGGTTCAGGGTTTAGGGTTTATAGATCCCCAGTGCCCAACCTTTAAACTTTTGGGGTTCTTGTAGTTTAGTAGGAATCGGAAAGTTTAACCTTTTATTTCTGGGGGTAGTAAGAAAGTCCCAAACCTTGTTTCAGCGCTGAGGCCTCCAGGAGTCAATCCGCGCGAGCTCGCCGCGGGAGAGTTTGCCAAACTCGTGGATGCTGGCGGCTCAGGGATTGGGTTTAGGGGTTTAGGGTTTCGGGTCGTTGAGGGGTTGAGGGTTGTTTAGGTGTTTGGGGGTTTAGGGTTTCGGGTCGTTTAGGGTTTAGGGTTGTTTAGGAGTTTTGGGTTGGTTAGCGGTTTAGGGTTTAGGGTTGTTTAGGGGTTTTGGGTTTAGAGTTGGTTAGGGTTGTGTAGCGGTTTAGAGTTTAGGTGTCTCGGGCCTCGGGTTGTTTAGGGGTAATTTAGGGTCTTAGAGTTTAGGGCCAATGAAAATTGGTGCCCTTATTGATAGAATAGGCCTTCATAGTGTAATCCAGAAATATATGGGAGTTTCCGAAAATAGGGGACCCCAATATAGGACCAAAAGCAGTAGGACTCAGTAGGATCCTCATTATAAGGACCCTAAAATAAGGTACCCCCCCAATTTTCGGAAACTCCCATATGAATGTTAAATTGACAATCGAGCCTTTCGAGGTTTAAGGTAAACACGGGCCGCTCTCGTACAAGTTCGATTGTCGGGGTATTATTACGCTACAGGGACATGTAGGGGCCATAAGGGGAAGTTGTTCCTAATGCGTCAGGGTTGCTATATTCGTTTTTGGGTGCAGGTTTGGGGGCCTAGGGCCCAGGGTTTTCTACACGCGCTTGCAATCGCATTAAGCTTGACTGTGGCCAGCACTTCTTGACGGAATTTTCGCTCCTCGTCAAAATCGCGGCATCTGGGGGGGGTGAGGGGGGGTTATCTCCGGCGACACGGCGGCCGTGACACCAGAAGACCTTTCGGCGTGCATGCCGGCCTGGTCTGACGGCTGCCTTCGCTCGACCCGTTTCCGTGTTGCGGATGACGAAGGAGAACAGCGGTTGTGTGCAGCCTCAGCTTTCGTGCGCCACATAATCGAAGCGTCATTATAAAACCGCAAATCGAGGCCATCTGAATCGTCTTTCGTGCGCTGGCAGCTCCCTGAAGGCTGTCCATCACATCCCTGGAGCCGGGTTCAGAAGCAGCTGCAACATGTCGGCGTGGGTTGACAGACCCAAACTTGGGCTTTCTGGTGCGTTGCATATGCATGCATACATACATACATATCAACACAACGAGATGTATAATAGGTATGAATCTGAGTTGGAGTATACACATACATGTATATACATATACACATGTATACAGACACGTTTCATTTGAGTATATATTCCGAACGGATGGATGGATGGATGGCTGGCTGGATGGCTGGATGGCTGGATGGCTGGATGGCTGGATGGCTGGATGGCTGGATGGATGGATGGATGGATGGATGGAGATGTGTATGTGTGTTCTGAACGGATGTATAGGCTGGGTCTTTCTGTTAGACAGAGTTTGGGTATATAGTATGTTGTGATACACAGGTTTTCTGCCAGCTCGGGATATCATTCCGGGAGACTGGAAGCATTCAGGAAATTCGGGTTAAGGGTTCAACCGTTGGAGTTTCAAGGCTGGTTCTTTAAGGTTCAAGGGCTGAGGGTTTGGGCTGTCGGGTGTTGCGGAGGCTGAGTGATGATTTTCAGAAAGCCCTTTCGCTGAAGAGTTTCAGGATCTTCGGGCCTTCATCATCTTTGGTCAACATCTTTATAGGGCGTATATGCGAATATCATTGATGTCGACATACGCCGAGGTCGCCAAGCAGAAGTTTGCCCGTGGTGACCTGTTCGAGGCAGCCACGGTGGATAAAGCACAGCAGGATCCTGAATACAAGGGCCTGCAAGTCAGGTAATTGCCCCGGATAACGGACGCCCCAGATCGCCATCTACCGTAGTGATTTTGGGTTAGGGATGGGTGTTAGTTACCGATTAGGTTGAAGATTTCGGGAATGCGATGCCTCAAGCATAAGCATCGGAGCAGCTCTTGGCCCTCTTAACCTCGCTCACCCAGAATTGACTGCTGAACCTTGAGTCCGCAACCCTGGAGGCGCCAAGCAACAGTCACCCTCAACATTCCCGCCTCGGCTTTATAGGGTTACTACGTATTAATGGTTTACAGTTTATCCCCGGCACCTAAACTTTGGCCGCAACCTTACAACATCTTTCAACCTTGCAGACCTGGGTCGCGGTTTCTCTGCTTGCAGAGAAATTCAACACAGCACCCAGACAACGCAGTCCTGCTCGGGGTTTCGGTTTCAAGATCAGGTGACTCGTACTGCGGCTATAAAGGATTGCTATACAGACAGACACTGGACGGGCTATGTATGTACTTACTATTTAGGGTCAGTTAGTAAGCAAGCTGCGAGCAAGACTCCTGCGCGGAATCCGCAACCCTTCACCTCCAAACGCCTGGAATCCTGGACTCCAAAGAACTCCAACAGTTGAAATACTGTAGAGCCCAATTACGAAGGCATTAACCTGAGGTTGAGGGCTTAGGATGATGCAAACAGGGCGTAACATGGGATTGCCTTAGGGAAGCCAAACTGTTTCCGACGTTGCCAAAGCATCCAAGCGTCAAGCTAAACCCTAAACCCTAAACCCTAAATGCAATGCACTGAGAGAGGCCAAACCATGGATTCGGGGTCTTGTAGGGATCAAGACCCCGAAATTCTGAACCCTGAACCCTAGGAGTTAAGGATCAAGACCCCTTAAACCCTGAACCGTAGTTCAACCTCAACTCCCTAAAACTCTGCACGCTGATTAAACCCTAACTCCTTAAAACTCTGAGCCCCGTTTAGACTGTAACTCCCTTAAACCCTGCACACTAATTAAACCTTATCTCCCTAAAGCCCTGAACCCTAATTCAACTACAACTCCCTGAAACTCTAACCCCTAAACCCCTAAACCCCTGAACCCTAAAACACAGTAACTCCCTAAAGCCCAAGTCGCATGCGGCTCGCAGGCCGTGCTCTCGCAGACTTTCCGGGAGCCCTGCAAGGCGAGCTTTGCTTTTAAGTGGGGATTGAACCCATAAGGGTTTAGGGTTTAGGGTTGGGGTCCATAATGGGTTACTATAAGGGATCTATAAGGGGTACTATAATAATGTAGGAACCTGACTAAGAAGCCTTGGTCCAGTACTAGGGTTCCTTATATTGGGTGGTTGTCAAAATTATGGTCCCTTTTTGGGCACCCTAAGTATTGGGTGCCGTGCTATATTAGGGACCCAAAAAGGGACCATAATTTGGACAACCACCCATAAGTCTTACATCCTTAACCCGGTTTAGGGTTTTGGGTTTACGGCTCTAGGGGTTTGGGGTTGAGGGTTTGGGGATTAGGGATTTAGGGGTTTGGGGATTGAAACTATGTTATAGACTTGTCCTTGCCCACCACGTGGTGGCCTCCGGGAGTGGCCACCTTCTCGACTGCTCTCGTGCTTGCTGCGTCACACGGTTCCGAGGACTGTAGTACTTTACAAGCACAAATCAAAGCTGATAGCCTTCCAATGCCCGCCATCTGGATCTTCTTGTCTCTCTAGGGACACTCTTGCAGCCTCTCCAGGGAGCCCGCTAACTCGGTTTAGGGTTTAGGCCTTTAGCGGGGATTTAAACTCTAAGTCGTAAAAATCCTTAAAACTAAGTCCTACACCCCAGACCCTGAATCCTCAACCCTACTAAACCCTGAACTCTGAACCCTAAATCCTAAACACCAAGCCTTCAACTCAATACCCCAAACAACTGGAGCATGGGTTTAGGCAAGCATACTGTTGGTAGCCAGAGGATCTGCGTGGTATACTTGAATTGTTCTTTAGGAAGTTTGCAATCTTTATGCAGACCTTTAGGCAGTAGTTTGATTTTGTATATCAGGGCCCGGAATAAGCCCTAAACCCTGAACCCTGATTCCTATAATCCTTAGACACCCCTGACCTTTGGAAACCTCCACTTGAGACTGCCTCACTTGAGACTACTTAAAGGATCATGGGACTTAGCAAGTAAGGCTATAAGTACCGTGATTCGGGTTATAAGTGATTATAAGTATAGCTACCTTACTTATAACCCTAGTTACTAAGTCCCATGATCCTCCAAGTAGCGACAACTAGTGACCGGAGCTTTGGCCCTAAACCTTGAACCATTAGAACCATTACTTAGGGGTCTAGGGTTTAGGGCCGTTTAGGGTTTAGGAGTCTAGGGGTTTAGGGGTTTAGGGTTTAGGGCTGCTATCTGCGTTGGATGTCATGCTTTGTGCCTTGTAGCTAAGAGAGCCATGGCATCGCGCCCCACCTTCCTCGCGAAGATCAGCTGGAGCAGGAGCGTGAGCGGATGGTCGGCACAGCCAAGGCATGAGAGACTCCATCGGCCGCATTTCCCAGAGACTCCGATTCCAATTTCCTTAATTAAGGAATCTACCTTAAAGTATAGTAGGATCCCTAATATGATTTAAGGAATATTCCTTAATTAAGCGATATTGGAGGCTCGGGGTTGCCTGACGCCGTCGAGAAACACCGGCATCGACGACTGCTTGCCTTACAGTTGCCTTGGCTTCATTGCCTACCGTTTGAGAGATTCCTTAAGGCTGGGCTTTGCATATTCTTCACCCTGAGGAAGGATGGTTGTACGACACCCTTGTACATACTGCTGATATGCACAGGGGAGCTCTGCCATCATCATGTCAGTAATGCTGCGGAATATTCAATGCCTTGGTCATTCAACCTCTACAATCTCTACAAGAGGGTCACTCATGGAAGGTCATTGCTTTGTCAGTTTTTGCCGGACGAGCAATTCAAGCATTTGCAGTGTCGGCATTGTCCGTTGCCAGAAATGTAGTTCAGAAAATCGTCGATGCTTGTTTTGTTGTTGTGTTTCTGTCACTCCCACGTCTGCATCCCTCGTTAAACGGAAAGGCCCTGCTGTTGAGGAGTGTTCGCTGGCACACAATCCAAGCCCATGCTGAAAATGGGTTTAGGGTTCAGGGTTTACAGTTTAGGGCGGGTTTTCTATGTTTATGGTTTAGGGGTTTAGGAAGTGTACTGGTTTTGGGTTTGTATACGCCGACCCCTTTAAAACAAGGCGAATTAATCACATACCTTCGAAAGCTTTTATGAAGCCCTAGAAAGAAACATTGCTTGAAGGGGCAGGGGGCTTAGTAAGTAGGTTATACGTGCCCTAATTTACCCTAACTATAACCCTACTTATAACCAACTTACTAAGTCCCCTGCCCCTTCAAGTACGGAACCCATTGAGGACCCCAGGCCGAAACGTTGAGGGCCACAGCGAATCCGTATCGGAAGCCTTGATACTGCCGGAGCCCTTGAGGGAACCCGTAAACTTTTAAGGGAACCCTTACGGGTTCCTTTGAGGCTTCCTTGAAGGTTTACATTGGGTTTCAACTCTACCATGTTCTGCTATGCTTAGGCACAGATGTCCGTAACATGGTACAGCTAACACCCAAGGTTTACAGGAACCCTTAAATTATTCACGAACACGAAGCTTCAACCTGTTAACGACTTCTTCGAGCTTTGTCCGAAGCCGACCTCTCGGTGGAGGCCAAGCCCAGCAAGGTCTTCAAATGTCTGCAGAAGCTCGGTGTTGTAAGGTTATTCACCGTACCGGGTGATTATCGAGTGGTCTACAAGGGTGTTGCAAGGGTTTTTGAGGTCTCAAAAAGTGAAGGCGGTTAAGGGTCCTTCTTATCGTGGTCCCTTATATGAAGGATTTCATTTGTTGTTTTCAGAAGCCTCATTAGCTCCTCCTTCGGCTGTTAGGGCTTTAGTAAATTTAGCCAGGTATCTTACGGATGTAGGTTTTGGGTGTAGTTTCGGCTTCGGGGTTTTGGGGTTTTCTAGCCCACCTTGCTTTGCAATACATGCTTTTGGGGTCGAGGTAAGAACTACACCACCAACCTGTCGAGCCCCACCGTGGCCTTCAGGCTCCTACCATCTTCTTCGGGCCCTATCCTTACCTTTGGTTAGTAGGGAATGGAGGAATGGGGTACAATTATAACTACTATTACTACCATTCTTCCATTCCCTACTAACCAAAGGTAGGTATCGGTATTCAGGGGCCTCCAACCCGATGTTAGAGGGATGAAATGTACAATGCCGAAAGAACTACTTAAGGATCATGGGACTTAGTAAGTAAGGTTATAAGTACCGTAATTCGGGTTATAAGTGATTATAAGTATAGCCACCTTACTTATAACCCTAGTTACTAAGTCCCATGATCCTCCAAGTACAGTAAAGCACCTTGGTGCTAGATGCGCTGGGTGAACCAAGAAAAACCCTGCACACTAAACCGTCAGACACTTGGGGGAACTTATATTCCAATCCCCCAGCCCTAAACCCTCAACAAGACCGAAATCAAAACGTTCAGCCATCGAGACCTGCCGTGCTCGCAGTGGATCGCGATGTGAGAGATGCAGCCGCGTGACTAGAGAAAGGTAGATACCTTCAGCAGGGAAGTTTTGTCAAAGCGTCAAACTGTGAAGCTCTGACAGCGTTAGGGCCGTTACTGTTATGCTTTATGGCCTAGGGTTTCATAGGTGCTTGTGGCCTTTAGGATTTGGGTGTTCGCACACTTTTGGGGGTTTAGGGCTTTAGGACACTCCCAGAGTTTTGGCTGCTGCACCCTCACGGCCTGAGCATCGAGACGCTCATCCAAAACTGGGGCAGGCCAAGCCCAAACCCTAAATTAAACAGTATACACCTCTAAACCCTAAGCCCTAAAACCCTAAACCTCCCTAAACCGTAAACCCGAAACCCTAAACCCAAAACCCCGAAAGCAATGGTCCCGAAAGAGCGCGACCGAGGAAGCGGAATCCCTGTCCGTATGGCTTCCTGATGAACCTAGGCCGACTTGGGTCTACAGGGTTTCTATAGTCCCCTTAAGAATTATTTTTGTTGTATTTCATGTAAAACTCAGCAGAATAGTCAAAGTAATATCTTTGTTCATATAAAACCCACGAGAATATCAAACATAGTATTTGTGAAATGGTTCTAACCTGGGGGTACAGGTTTAGGGTGCAGAGACGAAGAGTGCATCGACAAGACTTGAAGCCGATTGATGGCTGTCAGTCCGATTTCCTGGCCCCAAGTCCTATAGTAAGATACTATAGGGGCCTCAATAGTTACATCCTATCTTGGGGGGTTCCTTATTGTAAGTATAGTCTAGTGCTATTCCTTCTGTTAAGGCCCCTATATTATGCGGCTTTTTCTTTCGCATCTTTGCAAAGAACTCGTTTTGTGAGTTAGCCTCATCCTGGAGCCCGACACCCTACGACAACATGAGAGAAGCGGTTGCAAAGGCTTTGGGATAAGCTTTCGGATGCTGACAGACTAGATAGAGCCTTAAAGGTGGAACGAGGGTTTGTGTCCTCGCTTCGAGTCCGGGGTCTTGAGACTTGGATTAATATCAGAGCCCGGGCCCATACAGTCTCTATATAACTGTCTAATCCAAGGCCCCAGTCTAGTTGTTAAGCCTCCCTCTGCGAAAACCCATTTATTCAGGCCCTGTAAACCCCGCCTATATCATACCCTACGAAACCCTTCAAAGAAGACTTTTCGAATCCCTTACGCCCCATTCCCTAAACCCCACGCCCATTAAGAAAGCCTTATACCACCAGTTAGGGAACTCCGTAGGTCCATAAGGAACCCTAAACCCTAAGCCTTTCATATTTCTTCGTGGGCAATGGCGGTTTCGAGCCGGGTATTGGCGGGTGTTGGCGAATTCTTCGTGTGCAGCGAACTTCGTGGCTTCGTGGTCATTGGCGAGTTCTTCGTGGGCATTGGCGATTTCTGCGTGAGCATTGGCGAGTCCCGCCCAAAATCTGATAGTCCGATGCCCTAACAAGCGAATCAATTCTACTAGTCAATACGAGCATGTTTTGAGCCCCGCAAGAAGCATATTCTTGGGGCAGTAAGCAGAACAATTGTATCAATACACGGTTTAGGATTCAAGCCCCAGGATTCAGGATTTAGGCCTGCGAATTCAAGGGTTTTGGAACTAAGCCCTAGGTTTCCTACTGTTAGGAGAATCTTGGATACGTGGGATGATCCCCAATTCCAAAGTAGCGAATGTCGACTAGATTAGAAGCCCTAACACCCTAAACTTTAGGGCCACATGCCTCGCCTGGATTGTCCGAGTGTGAGCGCCGAAACCCTAAAATTGCTCGAACAGCTGCTGAGCCCTCAACCCCTAAAACCCTACCACGACCGCCCAAGGGCCCTTTGATAGAGGCTTTATGGCCCTTAATAGCGGGTATTTGGGGTATATCAAAGGGTACTTGGGGGGTCTAGGTGAACCCGCAAGCCCCAGAGGTGACGACGAAGTCTTGGTCGGTGCGTCTCCGGAGATGTTCGTCAGAGTTGCGCCGGCCTTGGACAATCGTTTTCGGATTCCCGAGCAAGGAATATACCTCAAATCATAATAGGGTCCCTGATATATTTTCAGGTAAAAATTCCTGAATTAAGGGGTTTTGGAGGCTCTGTTCGATGTCGCCAACACGTAAATACCTAGTCCAAGGGGTCGGGATACTTAGTAACTATTCTCTTATAGTTCCTATATTATAGTCCCTATATGTGATGCGATATGCTCCTAAACTCTATTCCAATCATTACGTCCCTTTAAGCCGTTCAATATCTCGCTGTGATGTTTTATGTGCTTGGGGTGATCCACTTGTGTTGCAGCTTCAGGGTTCTTGAGTTGAAGCTGCTGGGGGGTTCCGGGTCTCGGTGTTTCACAGGGCTTCAGAACATCCCGTTCAGCTAGCATGGAAGCTTAAATTGCTTAGATAACTATCGACATGATTCTTGAGGGTTCCTTCGTATGATTATTCTACAACATTCCCGGAAGCCTTGTTCTACTTATGAAGTTTTCCGGGATTACTTCAGGACTAACTCTTGTCGGTGTTTCTGAAAACGTGCGCCCAACAGCATCCGAAGGTGCCAAGATCCGAAAGCCTCCGTTACGTTCATGTGCAATCCTTACCCCTAGGGCTCCATGTACTCATATACCCTAAACCCTAAACCCTATGATATATAGTATATACATTGGCCTTAAAGTAGTCCCTATATAGGTACTCTCGGGCCAAACTATATACCATTTCGGTACATGGACCCGTACGGTACTTTAAGAATCAGGGGGTTTCCTTAATATGCTGCAAGTAAGGTTATGCGTACAATAATCCCGATTCGGCGTCTTATGACCTACGTATAACCTACTGACTAAGTCTCCTGATCCTTCAAGAATCCCGAAACCTAAACCCTGAACTCTAAAGCCATCCTAGAGAACCCTTATCTTACAGACCAGGAGCGGAATCTCCAAGGGATGAGGGCCTCGAGCTGAGCTTCTTGCAGTTTTACTGCGGCAGTTCTTTCGAGGTTGTTGCAGCAGTTCCCAGTATGATGGTGCAGCGGCATCAGACGCACATCATGTGTGATCCACATGGGGGGGCAGGCATAGTCACTTATATCTTACCTGCGTATATTTTTTCTATACACATACATACATATATACATTAAATCTTCATCAGCACTTTTACGCGTGTATTTTTCCAAGTCTGTGTGTCGCTTGACCTGTACGTACGTCTACTTGTTAAATTGTGTAATTGTGTAGCATCTATGCGTGTTCATATCTTAATTTGATTCCAGTAATAAATCATTGTGCTAGACCTAAACCTGTATAATCTTGAACCCTTAACTGCTGCGTCTCGGGTTCTTGGGTCTCTGTATAGAAGTAATGGGGCCTTAATAATTAGAACAGGGTTTTGGGGCCCATTACACTGTAAGAAAAATAAGGACCCCCGAAATAGTATTGGTAATTATTTATTTAGCTCCAGATAATAAACCCCCAGAATACCCCTTCTAGTAATCCTTCTAGCCCTATTCCTTATATCTGATTAGAGGAGAGCTGCGAAGTGCGGTCAGAGGTGGAAACCTGCCCCATCAGCGGCACCATCAAGCGGGGAAAGAATGCTTTGGAGGCCGGGTCGCAGGGTCTTTGCGGTTTGGGGGTACCCCTAACTAGAGAGGGCTCCTTTATGAATGGGGTCCAGCAGGGATACAAGGAGGGTCATTGTGACGGTTTGGTATACGGGTCTTAATAGTTTGACTTGGGCCTTGGGTGTTGGGGCTTATTACACTCTGGTCGTAATGGGAAAGAACCCTAAGGCATAGTACTCTTACAAAACCGGATGGAATCGCACAAGAATCTTGAACAAACGCAATAGAAATTCACAGTATTTAGGGGTCGGAAGAATACCCATAGGCTTCCTTAGGGTTCCTTAGTTAGTTATACTATGTCTAGCCTGATTTAGGCCCTTCTACTAGACCCTTCGCAATGCGAAGGATGCGGAACACATCAAGAAGATCCTCGCGGATCCGAAGGAGGAGTCTCGATCTCGGAACTTTACTAGGTAGGGCTTTGGGACATTTTATATTTTCCCTCATTGGGCTTAAGAGGATCTTATTTACTAATATTTTTCAAAGGCCTTAAAAGCCCCACCTAGTTTAGGACTTTAGGCCCCATTAAGCTTCAGCATCTAAGTAATCTGGGGTTCATCGGGTTTAGTGTGTTAAGATTCCATCTAGGTAACCTAGGGTTCATTGGGGAGTAGTGTGTTAAGATTACATTTTGGATTTCCAGGCAGAGGTTTGGATGGGCTCTTTCAAAGGTGTTCTAAGAGGTTTGAACGGGGTACATAAGCGGATACCTGAGGTTTCAGGTAGTGAGTGTTTATGTTACGCCCAAAATCCGAAGCCCCGAAATGCTACACTTAAGCCCCAAACCTTTACCCTGCTGGCTGCCGGACTCAGTCACGCAAGGCAGGAGGCACAAGGCGGAATTGTCAGGATACCTACTATGTAAGGCAAGTATTCACCCTACATAGCACCACTAAACTGGCCCTAAACCCTAGACCCCAAACCGTAAACCCTAAGCCCTATAAACCCCAAAAGGGAAAAACGGACCCGCATTTTGAGAGAATCCCTGCACAACAACGGATTTCAACCCGAGTGCCGATAATCTGGAGCTTTCACAAATCAACAACAGTATGACTGCTACTACTACTACTACGACTACTACTACTACGACTACTACAACCCTAAACCCTAAACCCTAAACCCTAAACTACTACTACCACCACCCTAGAACCCAAACCTCTCCTGGCGTGCCCGAGTGTGAGCGCCGAAACTGTGGGGCTTTCGAGTCCAGGGCTTCATGGCTTCGGGACTTCCGGGCCTTACCGGAAACTTGCCGTTTTGGGGGGGATCTAGGGTTTAGGGGTTTAGGGATCTAGGGTTTATAGGGTTTAGGGTCTGAAGTTTACAATTACATGATCAGAAGCTATTTATTTTGGTAGGGTGCCTGTAAATTCTATGTGTCTAGATTTTGGGGTTTGTGATAAGAACCCAGAGAAGAGTAGGTATAAGTAGGTTTTGGTAGCTTACAGTGTGGTTTCGGGTCCTAGCCTCCTGGAAACTCTTCAGGTCCGAAATCACCATGTGCACAGATGTAGACCGGAACGACAAGCCGCGATCTCAGCATCCCTCCGCTGCTGCGCTTAAGTACAGCTTCCGAGCAGGAAATTTGGGGGATACAATGATAAAAAAAAACTTTCTTCCCATACCTTGAACTACCAGAATCTAGCCCTTGTAAATTTCTTGCAAAATTCTTTCTTTGGCTCTTAGGGTTTTTATAATCAGAGTCTACCGAGGTTTTGTTGAGTTTGCCTTTATTGCCCTCGTCCCACGTCATCTTCAGGTGTCTACGGTGCTTTTGGGGTTTCTGGTGACCCAGAAGAGTGTTTTGATGGCCGGAATTTCCCCCTTTCAGGGGATGAAACAACAGACTCAAGAGTTTAGGGTTTAGGGTTTAGGATTTTTGGCAGCGGGAACACGCCCTTCTTGATGCTGTGGATGCGGCGGGAATGTGCCCTTCTTGGAGGTGGAAGTGGAGGAAACTGTGGATGATGATGCTGCTGATGCGCTTTGGTGGCCTTCGGTGCCGGCTGGAATTTGTCCCTTTTGAGGCTTGGAGGTGCAAACTTCTCCGTTGGCCACTGTGGTTACGAAAGTGTGTATATATATATATACATATTCGTAGATGTATATATATAAATATAAATATAAATATAAATAAATATATATATATATATATGTAAGAGAACCCTTTATGTATTATTTGACCCGTGGCCTCGTGTCGTTTCGTATTCCTTATTCCTTACTTTTAAAGGTTTTAAAAGTTTTGAGCTTTTAAAACTTTTACAGAGGCCCAAAGCTTTTGGAACTTTTATAACCTTTAAGACCTGTAAAACCTTTAAAGATTTAACAGTTTTAAAAGTCTTAACAGTATCAACACCTTCAAAAGTTTTAAACTTTTAAAACTTGTCAAATCTTCAAAGGCTTTAAAGGTTTTAAAAATCTCAAAAGGTTTAAAAGTGTTAAAGCTTTGGATCTCTTTAACAGTTTTAAAAAATCTACAGTTTTTTGAACTTATAAAGCTTTTAATGGTTTTGATACTTTTAAAACTTTTAAATCTTTAAGGTTGTTTAAAGGTTTTAAAGGTTTTACAAGTTCTAAAAGTTTCAAAAGTTTTAAACGTTGTTTCAACAGCTTTAAACGCATCAACATCTTTAAAAAGTTCTACAAGTATTACACGCAGTAAAAGTTTTGAAAGTTTAAAACATTTAAAACTTTTAAACTTCCGAAACCTCTAAAACCTTTAACACCTTTAAAGATTTCAAGGCTTTAAAATGTTTTAAGAGTTATACATTTTTTACAACTTTTAAAGCCTCTAAAGGTTTTAAACGTTTTAAAAGTTTCAATCGCCACCCCAACAGCCCCAGCCCAGCAGCCCAGCCCAGCCCAGCCCCCAGCCCCCAGCCCCCAGCCCCCAGCGCCCAGCGCCCGCTGACGCGCTTCGATACTTCGATGTTGCTCTTCTTAGCGGTCAAAGTTTGCTAGGTTCCTGAGTAGAACCTTTTTGCCCTGTTTAGTTTGGGGTCTCCTTATTAACACAGAACAATACGAAAAAGGGTACGCTCATCATTAAGGGGCTACTGAGGAACCTAGTTTGCTTTTCTTGGAAGTGGACGCATCTTCGGTGAAGATGCCCTTGCGCTGGGTTGTTTTTGTTTCTGTCGCGCAAGTTCTGCCAGCAATGTGTGTTCGATTCTGTTCTGTGCTGTGCTTGCAGTTGCTACTTGCATCATGTCTTGTCACACCAAACGCAGCAGGCTCAGTAGGAGTCGGGAGCGTGGTGTTTGTCGTGATATTGCAGGAGCAGCAACGTTACTCGTGGATAATTCTGATTTGCAAGGCTTATGGTTTCGTGCTTAGGCGTGTGCATACGAGGTAGCTTTACATTGTCACAGTATGTACGTACCTCAACAACTGTTCGGAACCATAAAGAAAACACAAGATGGCCAATCCCTGTTCCTAAACCCTGAATTTAGTAGTAGAGTAGGTAACCTTTAATTTTGGCCCAAAGCCTAAACACTAGACCCCCAAGCCCTAAACCCTAAAGCTTTTCACGCGTGAAACCCCAAAACCAATTAGCCCCAACCCCTAAACCGCCAAAGTCTAAACCCTAAACCCCAAACCCCAACCCCTAAACCGCCAAAGTCTGAACCTTAAAGCCCAGGTCCCGGATATGTGAGCATGGAACCGTGCAGGTTGGGAACTTGTGTTGTTAAGCGTTTAGGACTTTGGTGGTTTTGGGGTCGTAGGGTTTAGGGCTTTGGGGTTGTGGGGTTTAGGAAAGTTTACGGTTTAGGGGTTGTGGGCAGACCGGATGCAAAAGGGAGAAAGGGGTTGTAGGGTTAAGGGTTTAGGGGTTTAGGGTTTTGGGGTTGTAGGGTTTAGCGTTTTGGAGTTGTAGGGTTTTGGGGTTGGGGGTTTAGGGCTTTGGGGTTGTAGGGTTTAGGTTTTGGGGTTGTAGGGTTTAGGGTTGCAAGAAGCAGCGTCGGGCCTGCGAAGCAGTCTCTTTCAGGATAGTCAGGGTTTAGTAGGGTTTCTCACCGCCTCCAAAGTCCCTTCATGAGGAACACTTCTAAAATTCGCAAGAGGGAGCCCTCTATGATTTCCTGTAGCTCTAGCTTTAACCCTAATCCCTAAACCCTAAACCCTAAAACCCTAAACCCTAAACCCAAGTTAGGGGTGTTAGAATCCCTTCTGTTTCGGAGGGCTGGGTTTGAAGATCCTTCGAGGCCCACGATATAAGGTCTGCGAACCTGGTACGGTTTACAGTACGTGAAGGATCATGGGACTTAGTAAGTAATTAAGGTTCCTCAAAGGGTTCCTTTAAGGGATCCTATAAGGGTTACTATAAGGATACTATAGGGGTTTTGGGGGTACTTAGAGGATCATGGGACTTAGTAAGTAAGGTTATAAGTACCTTAATTGGGGTTTTATAAGTAGTTACACGTAAAGTTACCTTACTTATAACCCTATAGTTACTAAGTCCCATGATCCTCTAAATCACCCCCTAAACCCTTATGGAACCCTTATAGATCCCTTACAGGAACCCTTTAAAGGAACCCGAGTTACTAAGTCCCATGATCCTCCAGGTAGGGTGTAGGGGTCCGAACCTGGCCAAGGCCAAGGTTGTTTGATTCTTCACCAGTTGAAGCCTAGGTGTTGGGTTTGGGTTTGTGGGGGTTTAGGGTTTAGGGTTTACCTTAACCCACCAGACCTACGTCTTTGTGGGGTGCCTATAAATTCCATATTCGGGTTTATAGTAGGAACCTGATTAAGAAACCCTGGGCCTGTAACCCCCAAAATAGTAGGACTCATATAAGGAACCCTAATAAGGACCCAAGGTTTCTTAATCAGGTTCTTACATTAGGTGTTGGGTTTGGGTTTGTGGTTTAGGGTTTATTTAGGGTTCAGGGTTTAGGATATCTGGGTTTGGAGTCTAGAACTTCTTGAACCTATGAAACCTCGCCTGGCTTGTCCGAGTTGTGAGAGCGTAAAGACAAAACCGGGTCTAGGTTTAGTGTTTTTATTCTGCTCTGGCTTTCCTCGGTTCATGGAGTCTGGGTCGGCACGTAGTACTGTAGTAGCAGTCGCCGTAGCCGCATAGTCGTATAGGTAGCTGCTCGTGGACCAGACTTGGCTCATGGATTACAGGGGGTGAGTAGCAAAGCCTGGATCCCAAGGAGAAGGACGTGTGGCATACAGATTCCACGCAAATCACATCGGCAAGGGCAAGCAGGTGAGCAGGCTCACCTTACAACGCTTGTGCCCCGTCTTGGCGCAAAGCCACGGATTGGACAACCCGGTAACAATGGGCAAGTTGCATGCAGCCTCATCGCGACACGATTGGATCAGAGGCCAAGCTGACCACCGGATCGTAGTGCTGGACGAGGTGCACACCATCTGCTCTTTGGGCGGCATCTTGGCTTTGTTCCCTAACTTGTTAGGTGATCTGGACATAAACTTAATATGTGAGAAACTCGCCTTCTCATATAGCCTGTGTTCCTGTATGCAGGCAATGTCTACAACATGGCTTTTGCCACTGTCCCGGCGATCACCCACATGCTACAGCAAGAATAGGAGCAGAAGGGGTTGCAGTAGAAGTGGCAGGAGGAGGAATAGCTACAGACCAATTAGTATGACTGCTTGCTTGAGCTTGCTTTCAAACGCGCTGTTTTCGTGTATTGTAGGTGCGCAACTGTAACGTTGACAGGTGATCGGAAGGCGGCAGATCGAGTTGTACAGTCGCGGCCTCAGCTGGTACCGGTAGGGTGTACGATCACCGTTTTTCTGGTCTCAGCATGGGGGGGGTTTTGCTGTTTCCAGGTTTTTGGCCGCCGCAAAACCTTAACACCAAACCCGCAATGCGCTTTCTAGGTGGCACTTTGGGAAACTTTGAATCTTCCCTTATGGTTCCTATATAGGTAAAGGCTTTTGAGGGCCTCATAACTAAAACCCAGTTTTGTGTGAGGCTCATTCTGCCATTGGGTCGGCATCCTTCCTTGAGTTCGTACAGCCTATATCATAGACCCGAAACCCAACGTTATGTTCCCAAAGCACAACCCCCAAAGGTCAAACCTAGCTCTACAACACTTTGAGGTTTGGTTCTCTAAGGATTTAAGACTTGGGTTTTCAATTTTTCCACAGGGCCCAAACCCTAAACCCTAAACCCTAACCCTAAAGCCCCGTTCCTGTAGGGTTGTCATCGAAACTCCAGCATTGCCCCAACGGATAACGATTTTTGAAAGGCAGGCCCAAAGCTGACCCTACGTGGAGGATCATGGGACTTAGCAAGTAGGTCATAATTGTGGTTATAAGTCCCCTAATTGGGGTCATCCTAATTATAACCTACTTATACACTTACGTACTAAGTCCCACGAGCCTTTCGGTAAACCCTGAACCCCCAAACTGGGTGCATTCTTATCCGATGCTGGTTTATTTATCCATTGTTCATTGGAGTCATAGTATAATGTACACCACAACCATATTCCAATAGTGAAGGTCTCCAACCTAACCTAAACGAGAAACCCCAAATCCTAGACCCAAAAATCAACAACCCTTGAACCCCTAGACCCCTAAACCCCTAACCCTCTATGTAGACCCTAAACCCCGAACCCCTAAACCATAAACACCTAGACCTCCAAAACGCCCTGGACCCTGAACCCTTAGGCCGGGTTTAGGGTTTAAACCCGAGAACCCCTCAAAGCCTGAACCCTTAGGCCGGCTCATCCACACCGTGGACCATGTGGAAGGCTACCTGCGGCCCGAGCCTGGCGCACAGTTCCCTTAGAGTTGAGGGGTTAGGGCGAAGGGTTTATTTCAGGTTTACCTAGAGGCTCATACTCTACCCCCTTTTTAAGCTGCCTACTTTTTTAGATAACAGATCCTAAACATAAAACTAGGTACCCCTAAAACAGGGGTAGGGTATGTTCCGGGCGCGAGAAGCCTGCTGCAAAAGGGTTTAGAGTATGCTCGGCAGGTCGCGCGCTGCTTAGCGCGCAGTAGCATCAAGACGTGCCCAGCCCAAGACCACCCATACACTACACCACAATAGTATTATTTACGCGCGGCTACTCACCGCAAGCCGAGCCAAAGCCAGCCAAAGAAGATTTTGATCACGTCGAGTTGAGCTTTTGCTTGCGGTTTCATTCGCATATGTAGCAGCGTCTATGAGTAGTTGGGGGTTTAGAGTTTAGGATCTCAGGGTATTTCAGGCTTAAGGGTTTTAGAGTTTTGGGGTTGAGTCAGGTTGTCGATTCTTCAGCACTTCCAGAACTTGAGACCCTAAACCCTAGTACCCGGATCGCCACCCGAATCGCTTAATACTCTGAGCCACAAAGGCCTTCACCTCCCAAAGGTGATGAATTCTACGGTAGATGGGGGCTGCCTATGCTTCCGCGTCCGCGGATTTACACTTTGACCTCGCTCACAAAACAAGAGCTGCGGATCATGGGTTTGGAGAACTCGGGAGTTTGCCTATCCGATTTGAACGAAGGTCTGGGCCTTTCGTGGGGGTTGGGCACTCTAAATACCCCGACTTCCTGCGATCGATTCATGAAACCGGAGGCCAAAAATGAGGTGACTCAATAATTCGAACAGGGTTTTGGTGTATGCTATCGCGTAACTATAGCGAGGAACCCTAAAGCCCTATATTCCCGAAAGCTGGAAAATTTGAACACAACCGCCCCCCCCCCCCCGCTCCAAACACTAAACAACTTGCGTGAATACCTTAAAACCGAAGATTACGGGGACTTAGGTGACCGTGAGCCTGGAAAATTGTGTATCATTATGAGCACCGCGAGGTGCAAGGCCAAAGCCCAAAAGATTGAAGCTCGACGTTAGAAGCTGTTTAACATCGATACTCAAAAGGGCTCCTTTAAGGTATCTATAGGGGTTCCTTTACGGGTTTGAGGCTCAAGTTACCATAATAGGAAAGCGATACTCAAAGCCTGAATCCCTCAAGCGAATCCTGCCTGGAATCTCCCAGAGAGCCCAATACCCCTTAATTAAGGAATATGGCGTAAACTATATACGGCTTCAGATCATGATTTAAGCTATATTCCTTATTTAAGGGGTATTGGGCTCTCTGGGCTAGCTTGGAGACGCCTCGTGTGAGGTTTGACGCTATCGATGCTTTTCTTGTGCACACCTGGGTGCTCAGCCCCGGAAGGGTCTTGCAGATCATGCTGCGTCATGCAGTGTGCTTTGGTGTCGTTAATGCAAGGGCCCAGGAATGATTAGGCTTTTGATGTGTGTATGCAAATAATGCATCCATATATATATATATATATATGTATACAGATACCTATTACTCAGGGTTTAGTGGGCCGCTTGTCGAACGAGTTTGGTGGGAAGGACAAGATGTTGTACACGACGCTGTCGCAACTGTTTTTGCCAAATTCCCGAACTATTCGCACACTGATCATGCAAACGGCCCGAATAGCGTCTCAGATCATGTAGTAGACTTCATATTCTCAAGAACACTTTCCAATTATCCTTGTGCTGGGTGTTTCAAATTTGCGAATGGTGAACGACAAAGCTTGCTGAAAGATTGAAACCCGAAGTCTAAAATCGGCCCTACTAAACTACGCCGCCAAGCTCCACATGTCGAATCCTCAGTCCTAAACTCATCTAAAAACTGCAGTCGATGATACCCACATAATTAGTCATCCTTTGAGAAATCTGTAAACGCCGTACAGTACGTAACCCAGGCAAGCTTGAACGAAACACTGTATATGACTGCGACTGATGGCTCAAGTCCACACACAAAGAGGCCTGCAAGCAGTGTCAAAACAGCTATAGGGTCTAGGTTTAGGGTTTAGGAAACAGGGTTGGGTTGTTTGGGTATACTTTCAGGGAGCCCCAAAAATCTAAAAGAGAGGGCAATCTCTTGAATGGTGCTTTACTCGTCGAAGACTCGAAGAGATGTTCTCCAGCAGCGCGTCTTGCATTCCCAACATTGGGGCAACAATTACAACGAGATGTTCGGCAGGGGATGTACGAAGTGTTGCACATTTACAGTTCCAGTGGTAAAACTAGTCATAATACAGGGCCTGAATAGCTGGTGACATTATTCCCAAGGGTTTAACCGGGTTCTCCGATTTAAATGTACTTACATGGTAATTTTCTACAAGTATGAAGGCCCGTGTAATGTTTGCTAATGCCTTGAACACCGAGCAACTTCCTGCATCAATAACCAGCTGGCAGGGATGTCTTTCCCAGCAGTAGAGATCCCAACCTTTCTTGGGGTATTATAGCGCCCATATAAATCCAAAAGTTAAACTTCGAATCCCTAGGATACTGGACAACTACGTCGTTTCTGTAGGATTCGTGCGTCCCCTGGCAGCGCTGTGCCATGGCTGCAACAGGCAGGGGGCCCATGGTGTTGCTCACGGCATATGAACTACGGTTCCATCAGGGCTCTATAATAGGGTTTCGGGTTTTTGCTCAATAGTAAGGATTTCAGAGTGAGGTAGGGTTTACAGCTGGGGTTTCGTGAGTGTATGTAACGTATGTACTTTGAGACTTGGTGAGTGTACATCTTGGGATCAGTCATGGGGATACGAGTACTGAGTAATATCAACCCGATGTCGTATGTCACCTGTAGACTCTGTAGACCGTAACAGGTAGTTCCTCTGTCTAACAGACCCTCGCCGTAGCTAAGTTTGGTCTAGAAATCTTATGAAGGTTGCTGGTTGTTTCAATGGAGTACTGGAGCTAGTTCGTGTCAGGCCAAGGAAGATTGTGTTTCGAGCAGTTGCTGCATCAGCAAAAGCTCGGGGGGCTCACTCATGGCACAGCCTCCAGGTTCCTGGGTAATATTTTAGGGTCCCCTTAGTATAGGGAAAAGGGTACCCTTATTATTATAAAGTGGCTACTCAGGAAAATGGGCCTTATGGGGTTTCAGCTATGGATTTAGGCGTTAGGCTGATGTAGAGCTTGGATGTTGCTTAGATTGTGGCTTGGGTGTTCTGACTGGCAGTACCAGATGCAATGGCCGTTTCATGGGTTCATGATATTACTGCTATTCCCTATGTCCTCGGCTCAGTACTCAGGCCTAAATCCTTGAGCCCTAACCACCCATGCGTCGGCCCTCTCTGAGCCTTGCTGAAAAGAATCCGGATTCAATGCCCATGAGGGTGTTGGCAAAGGTTGCGGATTCGGGCCTTTGGATCTACAATGACTTTTCTTCAAATGTTTGACGTTGGTGATGGGCGATCATAAAGTTGGACACCTAAAAGATGACTGGCACAGCTGCTGAGAGCACGAAGAGGACCAAACTCAAAGGCCATCGCCTGGAAGCAAGTTGGGAGCTTGAGGGTGACTCGACAGCTGTAGCAGCCTGCAAGTGGTTGTGAGCACGATGTCGTGAATGTCCGAGAGCTGGGCTTGAGTTTAGGGTTTTTGGGGTTTAGGGTTTAGGGTTCACCACTAATCTGTAATCTGTAACTCTACTGCATCTCGCGATGCTTCGCAGTGGCGGCCTTTTGCCGAAGGAAAGAAAAGGCTGCGGGAAAGGAGATGAACCAGGGGTCTAGATTATCTGAATGTTGCCCAAACCCAAAACCTCAAAACCCCTAAACCCCTCTACCCAAGCCCCAGTGCGCTTGTCGGACTGTCGTTTTCGCATCCAAAGCCCCTGAACCCTGAGCCCTAAAACGCTCAATGCTGAGCTTTGGGGTTTTCGAGTTTGTGTTTGGGAGCGGCCTTGACCTCAAGCTCTACCTTAACCTCATATAACGTACCTTTAAACTTTGAGTTTAAGGACGTGTATAAGGAAATCATAGTATGGAGCCCTAAAAAGCAGCTTCTGTAGGTAAACCTTGAACCGTGCAATGTTTATTTTATCGTGTTGCCCTAAATTTACACGATCGGATTCCCTTCACTTGCCGAAGGTCTTCGGCGATGCAAGCGGCTGCTGCGACCGTGGCGTGTCAGGTTCCATAAACCCTTAAACTAAACCCATGTATCCTGTGAGCTCTAAACCCTCAACCCTAAACCCTGAACCCGAAGTACGAGGGAAACGACCCATGTATACTGTGAGCCCGAAACCCTCAAGTTGCTAGATCTCCAATACCCAACCTTTAAACTTTTTGGGGTTCTAGTAGTTTAGTAGGAATTGGGGTAGTAAGTTTATATTGTTCCTAAACCGCTAAAAAGCCCACATAAATCCCTACAGAAACCCTTATAAAAGCTCTATGAAACTGTACCCCTCGTCGAGATTAAGACCCTGAACCCAGCCCTGAACAGATGGAAGCCAAGGCTGGTTGCCGTCGGATTGCTGGCTGCAGGATGTGGCGGCTGCTTCCTTCACTGCAGGTGGCTTGGGTTTCCTTTCTTAGCTGAGTAGGTAACAGGGTTTAGGGTTTAGAGCTTAGGGTTTAGGGTTTAGGGGGG
Source organism: Symbiodinium sp. clade A Y106 (assembly GCA_003297005.1). Taxonomy (NCBI): domain Eukaryota; class Dinophyceae; order Suessiales; family Symbiodiniaceae; genus Symbiodinium; species Symbiodinium sp. clade A. The sequence goes on from BGNK01001764.1 coordinate 68,547, forward strand.
TAACCTTTAACCTTTTGGGGTTAATATAATCCTACCTGTTTTGGGCCAGGGTACTCAGCCCCTCAGTTGTTGAGCAGAAGGCTCCCATAGCATTGAAAAGACGGTTTTATGTTGGCTCTAATGGGGTGATTTTGCTTTCATGGTGACGAAAGTGACGAAAGTGCAGGTTTCGTAGAATTAGTGAGATAGGGTTCGATATAAGACTTTCTGACATTTAGTGTTGTAATGGGTCTTGCAAAAGGTGGCGTATGGTCGAAGGTTGGCAGGTGTCTTACCCTGTGTGGACAAGCCGGCTAAGCCGCTTGACACTGAAATCCTGAGCTAACCTCTTTAGTGGGTCTACCTAGAGTAACCAATGTACCTTTACGCAAAAAGGGACATGATCCCAAAAACGTGTGCATTTACCGATCATTTACCTTTATTTTAAAGGTACTTTGGTTGCTCCAGGTAGAGCTTGGGGTGACCAAGAAGCCTCCAGTCCGCAACAGAAACCTCCGAGATAATGTAGGGGCCTTGATAACTAGAATAGGGTTTTGGGGCGATTTTTATTTGTGAATGTTTCTGCATTCGGCGGAGGGCTTGGGAGTAGGGTTTGGGTTTACGGCTGGAGGGCCCCTTGGCTGCACCGTCATGTTAACCATCAGGGAAGATGTCGGAATAAAGAGAAAAAGTTGGCATGCATATACGTTTGTGTGTGTGTATATATACATATATATATATATATATATTTATTTATTTATTGTATGCTCGGACTACTGTGGTAGTAAAGAGTATTGGTCTTCCGTCCCGCCAGCTGTCTCAACAAACAGAATGGTAAGTCGTGTTATACTATGAGCCCAGAAAATTTAACACCAATCGTTTTGCTGACGTCAGGAATATGGTTGCCTAGTAAATGCTGAACAGGCACTTTACGGGCTCCTACATATACATAGATATACTATAGTATATCCGAAGCCTCCTTTAAGTACTGAGTACAGGCGCCTACCCCAGCTCTCCAAGTATGTATTGAACTCCCAGACGAAGCGAGACCAAAGCGATTTTCGCTCCCTTGCAGGAACCAGGTCGCAGCCAGTAGACTTCCTCGGATCAGGCCAGCTAGTCAGACAAGTCGTGGCTGGTATTTTAGTTATTGAGGGCTTGCAGGGTGGCGATTTCACTACACCTCGCTACCGGTTTCGAATCAGCAAGACTCGGCATCATGCAAGCCAGAAGCACACTGCCGGTCGGGCGGCCCAGCATCATTTGCACGGCCGTCCTATGCCAGACGAAATTTGATCTGATCAGAATACATAAGAAAAGTATTTCCCAAGGTTCCCCATTACAGTTACTAGCATGTTTTGGTAAAGTCTACCATCAAGACCCTACTCTAATGGCAGCTGTAGTTGGGGTTTCATTGCGAGGCCGACCTACCACATCGAATTACCTGCCCGGTTGCCCGAACCCACGCACACCCACACCCTTGGACTCAGACACTGATCCCAAAGTCCAAGTCAAATCAACATGAAACGCAAAAGCATCGTGTCTAAGCCCCTTGCATGACATCTGATGACCAGGCAGCCGCACCAGTCTCTGCACGGCGCAACATCACAGATCCCCCGCAAGGTGGGACGCAGAGGGCGGATTTTAGGGGCTGGGGTTGAGAGGTTGAGGGTTGAACACGGCGGGGGGGGGGGGTTCAAAGAAGGGGCTTCGTTCGGTTTTTTATAGAAGTCTAGTAGGGTTCATCTAGGTTCTAGGCCCTATGATTGACTTAGTAGCTGAGTGGATACACTTTACACATTTTGGGATAATAGTACCCACTATAAAACTGAAAGTGTAATTTTTTTGGGGCTTATGAACTCAGCAACTAAGTTGAGGATTGAGGGATTGAATAGGGTTGAGGGTTTACTCAAACTCAAAAGGATCATGCGACTTAGTACCAAGGGTTATAAACAAGGTTACTATACTTAGAACTAGTTATAGCCCAATTAAGGTACTTATAACCTTACTTGCTAGGTCCCCTAAACCCCTTACGGAACCCCTACAGACCCGTGATAGAAACCCTATGACCTTTCTAAGTCATCCTCCAAGTAGGGTTTCAGCTTGCAGAATCATTGAAATTACTAGTAAGTAGGTGATTATCCGGATACAAGCCCCTAAACCCTAAACCCCTAAACCCGAAACCCTGAAACCCGAAACCCGAAACCCTGAAACCCTAAACCCTTGCGTGCTGCATTCTATTTGAAGCCTATGACTTACTCCCTCGAGAGCCTACTCCTCAAATGCCGTCCACAACTTTAGACGGATACGATTTGTGATTTGAAGTGTGGCATGCTGTTGCGTCGCCGGTCAGGCTGTAGATGAGATCATGCTGGGCGGCGCTGCGCTGGCACTCTCATCGGCTGCCGTTTGGCACGGGCGGAACGGCTCCTTCACTTGTGAAGTTTGGCAGGACCAGCATGCAATCACAAATTTCTGGAAGACCATACGGCAATATCAATACAATTCAGAGGCATTATGCACTACGGGTGAACGCTGTCAGGTTTTTTGCATTTTTCTATCGACCATGATTGTATGGGTGTCTCTCTCAGACCATCACACACTCATCAGGCTGCACCAAGGCTTCACACAGCCAGAAGTCTGGAATTTTGATTTTTGGGATTGAGTTCTCAGGGCTCACGACTTACATAGGGTTCAGGGTTCAAGGAGTTTCAAGGTGATGTGATGCTAGGGGTGAGAAGAGCTGGTGATTTCGTGACCGGCGTGCTAGGAACACTGTATCACCAATCCTGGCTTCCTCTTAAGTAGCTTAGTCTAAGTTACCATATCAAGGAAGCCCCGCAACTGTCAAGAGCAGAGTGACCAGGTAGTTGTGAGACACCGGAGGTGTCTAAACCCTAACCTAAAGCGTCCATACACCCTAGACCCCAAATCTTTCCCAGACCATACTTAGGGGTTTAGGGTTTAGGGCTTGGGGTTTAGGGTTTAGGGTTCTGATCGCCCTCTGGGCCTTTGTTTGTCTCTCAACCGCAGACATGACATGGGCTTTGGAATGATCTCGGGATGTGGCCCTCTACCGCTACGTTGTTTCACAGCGTGGGGGCAATGCTGATCGAACTCAGATGTTTCGCAACACAATCGAGCCATGACCCGTACCGCTACTCGATTACATGCCTTTGGTCAGTCGTCGCTCATCGTTTAATTAGCAAGGTCTTCTTCTTCCCCCATCAGCTGAAGAAGCTGCTCCCCAACCCCTAAACCTCGAATCAAGACCCCTAGTCCTGTCTGCTAATCGAGGCGGTCTCATACAAGGCGCCGCAGAGCTTTTTGAAAGCCTGACCGAGTCGCAGAAGGATCGGGCTATCGGTTAGGGCATTTTCTTGCGAGCGCATTGAATGTATTTGGCTGAATATGGGGGGTGGAAATGATTGCCAACATCATTCCACAGAGCCCCTTATTATACTCGACAAGGTACACCAAAGCCATATTCCAGCTACATTTGAAGCTCAAAGCCGCAAACTTCATCGACGCCTCGCATGCCAAGACCCAAGCCCGAAGCTTTCAACGCATTCCAGTTGAAGGTGGCGAGGTTTCAAACCCAAACCTCAAATCCAAAACCCAAAATATAATAACACCCAAAACCAAAATCCAAAATCCAAAACTCAAATCCTAATTAAGCCCAAGATGTGGGGCGAGTTCTCACGAGTTTGGGGTGTCGCCTCTTCTTCAGAGCCCGAAGCTTTCCGAGTCTTTGTGCGAGGACAGTCCACCCGTGCCTGTCCCCAAGTTTTTGGAAGCTTGGCTGAGGACCGGAGGGATCTGGAGTAGGATTTGTTTTATGCGAAACCAAACATCTCCAGCCCATGTCCTTTTTCCGAAACTCCAAACCCTAAACTCTAAACTCTAAGCCTCTAAACCCTGAGCCCACTCAGTGCCCGTGCAATGCGGGCTCGTCCTCCTTAACTAGGAGGGAAAAAAGTCAGTGCCCGTGCTGACTTTGGTTGGTATGATCAGAGAATCGCGTTCGTGACGTGATGTGTGTATAGAGCAGCGAGATGGATGGCGAAAGTTGGCTTGTGGTGCTTGGAGCTGTGGAGTGTGTATAGTGTCGCTGTGTATTGCTCGTACTGTTTCAGAAATGTCGTTTCTATTGTTCCCGTCAGGGGTGAAGTGGGCAATCCGCCGACCCAGTAGAGATGTGGAAGTGCACAGGCCCGCTGCCAAAACCCTAAACTCCAGCTCGACTCTAAGGAGGCCGCCAGCAAACGTGGCCAGGTCATGATTGGAGCAGCTCGCAGTGAATATAGGGGTCGGAACAATTCGTAATATTATTCCTGAACGTTCCCATGATACACATTATAGTAAAAGCTTGTTCTGAGTATGAACCCGGCAAGAGTTTAGGATCTGGGGGTCGCAGTGTGAGACAGTGATGGTGCTGTATGTTCTTAGAGCCCAACCTGTAGCTTGCAAAACCCTAAACCCTAAGCCCCTAAATCCTCAACCCTAAACCCCTAAACCCTAAACCCTAAACCCCTAAACTCTGAACCCTTAACCCTAAACCCTAAACCCCTAAACCCCTAAACCCCTAAACCCTAAACCCTTAACCCTAAACCCTAAAAAGATGGACTGGCAGTCCTCGGTAGGTCCTGATTAACACGGGTTGGTACTATAGAACCCCATAGTACCCTTAAACTTTTCCGGTTCGCAAAGGCGGCTCCTTTAAGGCTTAAAGGAGCCCCTGAGGGGAACCCTTAAAAGAACCCTTGAAGGGGAGGAGCTTGATGAGGATGCTGCGATAGTGGCCCTTGGAGTGGGGGTTGGGTAATCCGGGTTTAGGGCAGGGTTTAGGGGTGTAGGGTTTAGGTAATCAGGGCTACAAAACTCCGCATCTTAAGAGAAGGTAACCTTTAACTTTCTGGAGTAGTACAGTCCCTATATAACCCCAAAGGCTAGCCTTCAGTTCCCATGATACTCGACAAGCAAGGCTTAAGCAGCAATATTCTGGAAGTTGCTCGCCACAAGTAATGGTGCATGTACTGCATCCCCATTTGAGAACTGCGCGGTGAGTGCAATAGCATTGGCGATGGAGGCAGCAAAGTCAAAATGCCATTCCTTCCAGACAGTTATCAAACAATAGCTGTCATAAGAGTGGATTTAGTCTCGGGCAAGCGATCCCGTGTATGCATATGTGTGCATGCATGCATGCATGAATGAGGGCATGTATATATATATATGTACTTTTGTACGTATATGTACAAAAATCTGTACATACCTACCTACCTGCCTGCCTACATGCATACATACATACATACATGTATATGTATATATATACACATATATACATATATAATGTATTTGCATACATGCGTACATATATACATACATACATACATACATACATAGATACATACATATGCAAAGAGACATATGTATATGTACATATGTATATGTACATATGTACATGTACATGTACATGTGCATATACATATACATATACATTGACATTTATATTTATTTATACATATATATACATATATGCATGCATTTATATATATATATACATAAGTATATATATATATATGGTACCCCCCCCCCGGTACCTACCTCTTGCCGGTTTTAGCTGTTCTCTATTCCGAAACTAGTACGTGGTGGTTGCTCCTGGGGGTGGCTAATAAGCAAACTTGT
>BGNK01001764.1:74256-128368 GCA_003297005.1 Symbiodinium sp. clade A Y106
TTATCGGGCACAAATAGGGCTTAACGGGCACCGCCCCATCCCGGTACCGGCCTACACCACTACACGTGTGGGCCTATACTATTGCTAAACAACATACAGACAGGTAGGTACATCAGCCCCAATGGTGACCCGTCGACCGTGACACTAGCCCGGATAACATACTAACCCCAACATAGCAGCTTTATGTTCGAAAGGATACTGACCTACCGCTAGGTTTGAACTTGCCACTATGTTCATCTTATTAGCGAACCTACCCCTATAGCCTCGTATATCCTTGCCTTAGTAGTAGCTTGGATAACCCTGTAATTCTGACCTATGTTTACCCGAAAAGTGGCGCCTTGTAGCTCAACACCATAGATCTTATGGATAATATGCTATGCCGACTAATAACCCCACCAGTCGTTCACATGTTAACTCCCATATCTACCAGAATTCGAAAATTAATCTAACATCATAAACTAACCTGGTTGGCACCCCAACAGTAAAGATACTGGAGTTGCACCGGCAGCCCTAATATATAAATCTAAGATGGGTCTTATTCGCAAACTTAATATCACCCACAAGCTATCCCTACTGCAAGTCTTCGTAAAGCACCGAATACTACTCTCAACTGCAAACCAAACAGTTCACGACCTTAGGAAAAACCGTCATGGCAACCNCCCAAGTGCTAACCCCAACGGTAACCATCATATTGATGCTAATATGAACCGCCCAACCATGTTGTTTATAAGCACGATCTTTAGCTCTCTCAAGGTGTGGCGTTGTTCCATTGATGGCCGGTAGATTTAAGGATGATATTTGTAATTGCTCCCTACCTCAATATACAATGATAGGCCCTTTCTTACTGTAGATGCTCATGTCGGACTTCAACAGCAACCCTAGCACTATCCTTGCCATCAACCCTTTTGTCAATGCTGACCCTAATATTAGGCCTGACAATAGCCGTGAAATTATCCATAGTAGCCTCAGTACTGCGTTGCTCTTATTTACAACCTTAGTCAAAGCTGCTAGGAATCGTAGTGGTGCATGTGATAACCTTCACACCCTGGTCTGTGTTAAGCCTGCAGTGCTGGCTTTTTAACCTCAAAAGATCGCGCCGGCGCAAACATGTCACACCACTGCCTCTGCCGCAAATATGCATGTAGGCAACGTGCACCAGNAGCCTGCAGTGCTGGCTTTTTAACCTCAAAAGATCGCGCCGGCGCAAACATGTCACACCACTGCCTCTGCCGCAAATATGCATGTAGGCAACGTGCACCAGTGTCTCATGTACATCTGCAGTTGCTCTGTCTGCAGTAAATAGAGCACTCTCTGGCACGTAGGTGACAAATACTGGCAAAACCATGACGCAGCAGACGCAATTGCGTAGGTGGCAACGGCTTACTGGCACAAACATGGTNGCACTCTCTGGCACGTAGGTGACAAATACTGGCAAAACCATGACGCAGCAGACGCAATTGCGTAGGTGGCAACGGCTTACTGGCACAAACATGGTGCAGTATTCTTTGCAACCGAGATGGCGAAAACCGGGGCTGCATACATGCATAAGACACCCGTGTGACTCTTTTTAGCCGAAAACACACAACATGGTAGGTACGGAGGGGGGGGGGGGTTGCATGTATGGTACTATATATTCTGTATTCAAGAACCCTATCGAACAATGTTGGTGGTTACTCGGGCTTTCATATTCGGCATCAGGGCTTCAGAGTTTGAGCCCTTTGGGCCCCAGAGTGACAACTTCGTTTTTCGACGGTTGTGCCTGCGCAAGGCATGCTGATTTAGAGAAACATCCTAAAGACACGTCAGTTTGGAGTCTTGACGCTTTACCCTAAACCGAAACCCCTAAGCCCTGAAGCCAACAAACCCCAAACCCTAACGCCGAACCCAGCGCCCAAAACTCTGAATTGAAACCTAAACCCTCTAAAGCTCCACTCTTTTCAAACCCTTACGGGAACCCCTCTGGAAGCTTCGAGGAACCTTTCTAGGGCCCTATATACTTCCTTCCTTTCTTGTGAACCCCTATACGCTGTGCCGCTGGGCTCTTCGTGTCCTGAACCCTTCTTTTGAACGAGGTCTCTCTGAAGTGCCTCCCGATGAGCCAGATCTACAAACATGTCAACCTCTCCAGGGGGCACTTAAACCCTAAACCCTCCTTTCTTGTTAACACAAATCTCTGGGTGCCAAGCTCGCGCCACAGTCCGAGCACCAGAAGGACATGGTCCCAAAGCGACCTTGGGAGAGCTCGGCGTGCTTAGCAAGGGTCTCTGTACATACATATATATATATACTATAACCTAATATCATATCATATTCCATTATGTATGTAATTGCTCTTAGAAAGGATGTGAAAAAAGGGTTTAGAATGTCAGGTCGAGGGCCGAGCTTGAGAGAGGAGAGTGGAAGCTTTGACGCCCCAATCACAAACCCCGACATACCCCCATACCCTAAACCCTTTTCAGCACGGGCTTTGGGTACCCTAAACCCTAAACCCACATACCCCCATCACGGTTTAGGGTTTAGGGTTTTGGGATTCGAGCGGTTGAGGATTTCGGCGCTAGTGGCACGGGTATTGGTAGCGGTAGTGACTGCAGTAGTGGTAGCAGCGGTAGTGGTAGCGGCAGCAATGGCGGTAGCGGTAGTGATAGCGGTAGGGGGCGAGGTAGTGGCCGTAGTAGTGGTAGTGGTAGTCGTCGTCGTCGTCGTCGTAGTCGCGCCGTAGTCGTAGTAGTGGTGGTAGTAGTAGTCGTCGTCGTCGTTGTCGTCGTAGTAGTAGTAGTAATAGTATTCCGTTCATCCGCTTAATAAATCCCCCCTAAATAGCTCCCAAATGAGTAGGTTTAAAGGCATGTTGATTTAGGGCCCAGGCAGGGTCGGCATGATGCGAGTGGAACTACCAGGCTAGGGCACGTTTCTGGAATTGGAACGCGGACATTTGGAGCAGGAACGCGGTGTCCGAGGGAGGCCGGATGTGGGAATTTCAGGGTTTTGCCATCTAGAAGTTTGCTTTCCCAGGCACGGGTGCGCATGAGCCGAAAAGCATGGGATCGCTCTCCCAGGCTAGGGGGATTCGAGACAGCAATGTACTCCTCTCAATCTGGCTTCTCCCAGGCTAGGCAGCGGGGTGGGCATTGGGTGCAGGATTGTGTGCCGATTGGTTTGCGCCAGGCTAGGGGGTCGTTGACTGGAGTACACTGCTGCCTCGAAGCCCCCTAGCCTGGGAGAGCGATCCCATGCTTTTACTTAGATGCGTACCCTTGCCTGGCAGTAGAAATCCACCCGGAATCCCCCTAATATTGAAAATGAATTGCCCAAAATCATTCTTTATGTTCGGGTGGGTTGTATTAAACGGATGAAAGGACTAGTAGTAGTAGCAGTAGTAGTAGTAGTAGTAGCAGCAGCAGCAGTACAAACAGTCGCAGTTGCAGTAGCGGTAGTAGTTTTTGTGGTAGTCGCAGAGGAGCCGTGGTAGGCGCAGCGGCAGCAGCAGCATGAGCGGTAGCAGCAGAAGTAATTAGTAGCAGTCGCTGCTAGAGGCAGTCGCTACTAGAAGCAGTCGCAGTCCCGGCAAAAGCAGCAGCAGCAGCGTTAGGAGCATGGGGGAACTGACTCCGAACCCCAGAGCCCTAGTCCTACACCGTCTAAACCCTGACCTGAGAGATCTTCGACTCGGCCAAAAGCCCTCAGAAGAGGCTTGAAGAAGCCGATACCCTCTCTCAAAATGACAGAATAAGCTTGCGGCGCGTAACAAGTCATGAGCCACGGGAATACGAGCATCAAACAGAAACGAACAGGAGTAATATAGGGGCCTCAATAATTAGAATAGGGTTTTCGGGTACGTTATACTGTAACCATATTAAGGAACCCCCACAACAGTATTGGTCATTATTTAGGCCCCTAAAAAAACAACTGGCCAGCAGTGGTCGGTGGCCATGGGCAGCAGAAGGCAGCGATAAGAACAAAAGCCGCGGCAGAGCTGGCAACAGCAGTGGTAGTCGCCGCCGTCGTCCCACCATCATCATCATCATCGTCACGACTATCGGCACAACTCCGCTTAATTGTAGCTCTTGTATAGCAGCCTTCGTGAGCAAGTGCGTAGCAAAAGAAACACTGGCACCAACAGCTCCTCTCTATTCTTGTCGTAATGTCGTCTTTGCAACAACCCGACGACCGCATCTGCAACACTCCCTCACTGAACCCTCAACCCCCCAAAACCTCGAAACCCTCACAATCGCATCGTTGCAACTCGCGAACCCCGCGGAGTGCCTTGACGAAACGAAATCGACTCTCTACGAAGGCTTGGAGGAATAAAACTACAGTGACATGTATGGCTTTGTGACATGCAGTGCTGCCAAATCATCGTCTGACAGTAACATCCTTTTATTTTGGCATGAGTCGGCATGTCCCGGTGGGATTGCAATCATGTAGCCCCGACGAAACAAATGGCACAGGGCGACTAGGTAACTGAGACTCCGCTAAACCCTAAACCCTAAACTCAGTGTTCCTTGCTCGCTGCCTAGGCCGCGGGAGGGATGTCAAATTCTTGTCTGATGTGTCCGCGATAAACCCTAAACTCAGAGGTTTCGAGATCCTGAAAAAGCCGCGGTAGAAGTTTTCGAAGGTGGGGACGTCTCTCCCGGCCAGAAGGTCTGTTGCAGAGCCTAGGGGCCGAGGGTTAAGATTTGTCGGGTTTAGGGTTTGGGGTTTAGGGTTTAGGGTTTGGGGTTTAGGGTACCGACCGAATAATTAGAATAGGGCTGGTTTGAGGTATGTTATAGTTATAACCATATCGAGGAATCCAAACGCATAGTACTGGCAACTATTCCGATCCGATAGTAGGCATTTGGGATTTGGGGCTAAGAGTTTGAGACGTTTTGACTCAGGGTTAAGGAGTTTCTGAAATTTAGCGGTACCTTATTTGGGGGTCCTTATAATAAGGATCTTACTATTTAGTGTACTATATTAGGGTCCCCTTCGCCTGCTTTAAAGAGTAAAGAGGGCCGATGTGGTGGTAGAGAGAAAGCTCCTCAAAGCAGGCTGCGAATGAGGGTTCTATTTTATATTATGGGCTCTTTAGCGTTTAGGGTTTAGGGATGAGGGTTTACGGTTTAGGATCTATCGGTTTAGGGCTGGGGGAGAACCAACTCTTCTGCAACTGAGACTTCTCAGTACACATGCACGCAGACTACTACCTCTACCAGCACTACACATACCATCACTACGACAACGACGACGAACTTAGAAAAAAATTCCTTTATCATACTCATATGAAGTACTCTTTGCACCATCCAGTAAACCATACTTAACTACTAACAAGAAGTCGAAATCCAAATCATAGGTCTAATCGCTTCTACAGGCATACGAATAAGAATGACACTGATAGCAACAAGTACACGATCCATCTTCACTCTGTTAGGTGTAAGGCTTGGTTCGGACTGTGGGCATGGGGCCATGGGGCCTAGCTCCTGGCGGCTTGAGGTGCCGCAGTGAAGGATGGGCTTAATAATCATAATAGGGTCTTGGGGCCCACTATACTATACTTATAATAAGGAACCCCCGCCCCATTGGTAATTATTTAGACCCCTGTAGTACTTCAATCAGGTGTCTGGGCTTGCAGGGCGTTGCTTGGCTCTTTTCGCGGCCGCATCCGGTCAAGCTCTCCGAACACACCCTCATACCTTCGAGATTAGGGTGTATGCTTCGAGGCACCTAGGCTATCGAGAGTCAGGCGGGTGGGGCCTTCGAAACACTGAAACCATCTGAAACCTATGATGCTAACCTCAAACCCTAAACCCTACACCTAAAGCCTACCCCCCACTCAGCCTTTGGGGCTCCTCCAGGTAGAGTTTTCCTAAAGCCCGGAAAAATCAGGGACCCCGATTCTCGACCCAAAACACAGGGATCCTCAAGGAAAGATGCCCCTCCAATGGGCTACTAGTACGGTGTAATTGAAGACTCCGAAGGCCCGGGTTTAAGGTTTAGGGCTTTTTGTTTAGTGGTTGAGGGTTTAGGATTTAGGGGTTAGGGGTTTGGGTTTCGGGTTTAGGGTTTAGGGGTTTAGGGTTTAGGGTTCAAGTTGTTGAGGGTTTCGGGCTTAGGAAGTCTAGGATGTAGCGGTGAAGCTCCGGGTTCAACCCAGTATCTCATCCTAAGTCCTTCGAGTGGACAGGTTTCATGACATAAGAAGGGAAGAGGGAGCTTTTTCGAAGTGGCGTGGAGTCCTCCTAGTTAGGCCGTAGGATTTAGGTGGCAAAGTATAGTGCTATTGGAATTGAACATGTACGCTCAACGCCCCCCTCCCCTAACGCTGCTTCTGTGCGCTTAGCAACTGCACAGCTGCTGCGTGAGAGCATGAACAACGCATCTGCCGCGTCAGCGGTCCTTGCCACTTTCTCCAACACAGCTGGACTGAGCTTTACTTCTGACCCGTTCTAAACTTCATAACCTCAAATCTTACACTCTACACAATCTACTTGGAAACACAGGCTTGACCATAGTTGCCTGCGCGATAGCCGAGCTCATGCAAAGTACTTTGATTTTGTCATGGCCTAAAGCCTAAACTCTACGCTTTTTGCACCTCCGATCGCCTAGGACGGGAGTGCGTGGAAGCCACAGCCCGCAGACGACGCAACGCATCAAAACTCGATCCGAGGGAAGTGCCCGGTGCCGAATCTCGTTCCGTATCACAGCATGCTAATTTTCTGTAGTTGTTTTCTAAATGGTTCTATGGGGATCTATACGAGCCTTAGCAGCTTGATAAAGTGCCGCAAAACACCCATTGGACAGCTCTAAATCTTTCTAGGTCTCCAATTATTTGGATTGTGCTGTTTCGGGTGTAGAATCAAGCCTACACTGCAACAGCATACATCATCCGGTGTGGGGCTCGCGCTGCTGCACTACAAGGCAACAGTAGGCTGCAATTCTACTGTTGTTGTGCTGTAAACCAGCACTATTCAACATGTATCCTTTGTCGCAAAATTTTGCCGCTTAGATACTAGATACTTCCCCAAACAGCGCCCCACACACTCAGGGGTTCTTACGTTGGGAGTATAGAGAACTGGTCAGTGAGGCTTTCTGCCCGCGCGAGGCGCACGCGGAAGCTTGCACCCACTACCGCTGTGGTACCCACTACCACTGTGGTGTGGGTTTAGGGTTGAGGGTTTAGGGTTTAGGGTTTAGGGTCTCTGAATCCCGCCAGTACATGGGGGAAGCCTCGTCTTCTGGTGATGGCTCCGTGGGAGTTGTGGCATAGAGATGGCCAGGGAGTTTAGGGCCTAGGATCCAACAAGGGCCTTACGATTCTAGCTTTGCGGGACCACACCGAACCAAAAGATACGTTCGGGATTTCCCTCAACAGGTTCAAGGATACTCCTTACTTGAAGGCTCTTCGGGCCTTAATAATTAGAATAGGGTTTTTGGGGCCCATTATACTATAATTATAATAAGGATCCCCCAAAATAGTATTAGTTTTAAGGCCCCTATAGTATGCCTCTAGGCTCCGGGGTATATATCTAGTGTCTTATCTGGATTCTTGTGAAGGGATTGAGTTTAAGTTACCATTTTAAACAAACCATATTATTTACGATAGATCCCTAGTATGGTGACTTAAAAATAGATTCCTAAAACAGAAACCAGTAACTTCACTTTCAAGTGCGCCTCACAAAAGTTACATGCATTGATGACCTGTGCCTAAATGAAATGACTTCGTATCTATGTTTGGCCATGTCGCTGTGTACAGTGCCCATGAACACCCAACTGCCCAGACTGCTCGGACCCTGCACCCCTAACTCCATGCGTGCCAGGAAATCAAGCATCATACTTCAGCTTCCCCAAATCTAGACCCCAACCCCCAAAAAAACTACTCTGCATTTGGTTGTTGAGCTTTGGGTTTAAGTTTGTTTGGGTGGTTGCCCTAAAGGCCCCCGCGTTGTCTTCCCTCCATTAAAGAATGCTGGCACTCTTTTCATGCCACGAGCTGGGCCCAGGCACTGGGTCAGGCCAAGAACTGGGCTTTAAGGCTGAGAGGGAATTGTGGGCAAAGGACACTCGTAATAAGGCCACGTGATTGTCGTGGTTATCGTGGTTGTCGGTTATCGTGGTCGTTGTGGTTGTCGTGGTTGTCGTGGTTGTGGTGGTTGTTGCTGTTGTTGCTGTTGTTGCTGGTGCTTCTGTTAATGCTGTTGTTGCTGTTTTTGCCGTTGCTGCTGTTGGTCGCCTGAAGTTAAGACTATCTTGCTAGTGTCTCCATAACCCATAATAAAACCTATACGTACACTCACGAATAATCACAAGGAGGCTGATCTACACTCACCAAAACCCCCGATACAAGGTTTGGCCGGAGAAGCCCACGATTGAAAGTCAACAACCGGAAAGCATCTGCCTCCTAAGCCCTGCCCGACACCATCCAGCCCTAAAATCCGAAATGTCGCAAACCCAAACCTGAGCCGTAACCCTCATGGAAACGTCTAGGGACCCCTTAAGAACCTAGGAACATAAGCACTCCACCCCGCCTCAAGGCCCACATCCAACATAGAAAAAGTACATCCTAAACCCTAAACCCTAAATCCCTCTTGCCCTAAACCCAACCGGCAGCCCGAGCGTGAAACCAGAAACCTAGATCCTGAAGCCCAAAAAACCTACGTTCTAAAGCAACCCAAATCCCAGAATCACCAGCATTCAAGCCAACCCCTCGCAACCCCGGACCCTGACCTCCAAATAAAACCTCATCGACAAATATTTTCGAAACCCTAAACCCCTAAACCCTCGGCTTATAAGGCCAGGGTTTCTGAATCAGGTTCCTACAATCAGTAGCTCTTCGGCCCGGCAAGCCCGGTTCACTTCAGGCCTTTGCTGTTTGGCTTTCTGGGGTCTTGAGGTTGTTCGGGATCGCGGTTTGGGCTGTGGTTTTTTTGGACCCTAAACCCTAAACCCTAAACCCTGCTTGTTCGGGGTTTAAGGATTATGGTAGGGTTTTAGGGATCAAGCTCCCGGGATGCGTTTTTGCGGTGCTTTTGGGTGGTCCCCGGGTCTGCTGGGATCTACGATCCGGGGTATGAGGTTCAGGGTTTAGGGTTTAGGGTTCAGGGTTTAGGGTTTAGGGTTCAGGGTTTAGGGTTTAGGGTTCAGGGTTTAGGGTTTAGGGTTCAGGGTTTAGGGTTTAGGGCTTTGCTCTCTGGAACTTTGGCTTCGCATGCAGGGTTGAAGGAAACTCTCAAGCCTCTGAAGGCAGCTTCTCAATGCCCAGGGCGATGCTTCAGGGTTCCGGGTTTCGGGTTTAGGGGGTAGGGTCTTGGCTTGAGTTACGGTTCAAGGGTTTAGTGTTATTTAGGCCTTCAGACGGTTTGCACGCGGAGGATTTACCTGTGGCGAAGTGACACGTTCGTGTTTTGTGAGAGTGCTGGGGGCGGGCGGTCCCCGAAAACACTCGCCTCCAGAAATTGTGAAAAGAGTCACGCTGTAGAATAATATAAAGAGTCGTGGGACATATAGATATGGATATGGATATAGATAAAAGTACAAATAAAAAATACAAACAAAGATATAGATATAGATACAGATATAGAATTAGAAATATTTGCAGAAACAGAATTGGATATAGATTAAGATACGGATCAAGAAAATGACATGGATGTAGAAATAGATATGGATATAGATATAGCTGTAGCTGTAGCTATTGCTATAAATATAAACATGGATATAGATATATGGGTATAGAAATATACGTATGCATATATATATATATACATGCAATATGCGCACAGCTACACACGCCATAATTACATACTATGCATACTATATCATGTAAGACTCTATGATTTGCTTAATCGATGCTGTCAAGCGCCTGCGGCATCCAAACATCGCCCGGCAGGGGCGGCCCGGGCGGAGGAGGAGCCTCCAAAACAGCTCTCAGCTACTAGTAGGACTTCTGGTCTACAGTCCGTATCCCAACCTTGGCGCTCTTCTGGTTGGCTCTTAGGACTTTAACTTTTTGGGTTTCTATCTTAATGATTAAGATGGTTCAAGGGGTCTGTCTAATCAAAATTTTATGGAGTTTTGATGGGTGGTATAAGGTAGGAGGCGCCGGCTGGGGGGTCCGCAAGAAACCCCAATACGCAACCTGAAATTCTGGAACTCCGAACCATAATCCTCTAATCTCGACGCAAAAACTTCAAGAAGTCTCCGTAAGTTCCACTACCAAGGCCTACCAGGCCTCTAAGTACAGGTAGGTTCGAGCTGAGGTGCGCGCGTAAGGCGTAAGGCTTGCGGCTAGGAGCCAAAGTAAATGTGCCCCTCTGTCAGAGCCGAACATACAAGGCTTCTTAAAAAGCCTTCTTAAAAGGCCTGCTTTGTGGGATAGGGCTTGGCTCCTGCTTCTCCTGGCATCTTTGGTGTAAACAGGTTTCAGTTTGAGGGTTGAGAACCAGATAATCAGTCAGTAGTTAGAGTTCAGGGGTTAGTGTTAGTGTGTACAATAGCCAAGCCCAGAACGAGACCCTAAACGCGGCTGAAATCCCGAACACACTGGTTCCTGACAAAAAACGAGCTTGGACCGTCTAGGAAAGTTTCCAACTCAACTCATCTTCTTTTAATTCCTGCGAAACCACCCCCAATCCATCCTTCTCAAACCCTACATGCGCTGTTTTTGCATCCGGGCTACTGCAGCGCCAATAGATGCTCGAAAACCTCATGAGAAGCCTTTTGACAGCGCTACAAAAACCCAAAAGGCTCCTTGAACCCCAATACGGTTTAGGGTTTAGGGTTTAGGGTTTAGGCCCCAAAAAGTTCAAACTTTCTAAGATAGAGCTAATATATAAAGCCAAAAAGTTTTTATTAAAGTTCCCCCGTTCACTATCTAAGAATACCTAAACCCTTTTTCTTGCAACTGGGCTTGGGGACTACCCAGATCGCTGCATCACGGAGAATACTTCCCAGAGACTCCAATATCCCTCAATTAAGGAATAGGCCTTAAATCATATTAGGGATCCTACCATAATTTAAGGTATACTCCTTGGTTAAGGGATATTGGAGTCTCTGGGTTAAACACTATAGATCCTAGATTGCCACTAGAAAACCTCGAAGACGCCAGGGCTCGGACTCCCATCCCCAGGGGCGTCGCGGCGGCTTGTTTTCCAGCGCTGGAGTTCTGGGGGGCAGGATTCGTCTGCGGTCAAGGGAGGGGTCTAGGGTTTACTTACCTTTGGTTAGTAGGGAATGGAGGAATGGGGTACAATTATAACTACTATTACTACCATTCTTCCATTCCCTACTAAGCAAAGGTAGGTTTAGGCTTTAGGAAGTTTAGGGTGTTCAAGGTACGGATGGTAGAGGGCGGGAGGGTTAAAGCTTTGGGGCATGAAGGCACCAGGTTTCGGAGGTCTAGGCCCCGTAAGGGAGTTTCCGAATATTAGGGGTACCTTATTTTGGGGTCCTTCGGTCCTTATACTAAGGATCCTACTATTTAGGGTAATTACTATATTTGGGTCCCCTATTTTCGGAAATTCCCATATAAGCTTACGGGCTTGGGGCTGGGGGTGCGATGATGGGGCGCTGCTGATGGTGATGGTGATGATTGTGGCGCTGAAGCTTGAGATGAACTAGTTGATGCTGAAGCAGCCAATGGACCTCCGGGCGACAGTGAAAATGAAGCTTCTGGTATGAGGACGACAATAAAGACGAAGATGAAGAGGAGCATGACAATGACAAAGGCAGAATAACGTTCATGAGAAAACACAATGATGACAATGATGGTGATGGCAAGTGCAAACGAATAGCTGATGCAAGAGGCAAAGGTGGATGCGAGGGTAGAAACGGCAAAGCGAGCCAGGAATAAATGCGAGAATGATTCAACTTGAAAATGACAAAAGAATCGCCTCTTCAAGATGCATGAACGCATGAAACACAAACGAACCCAGCAAATACGAAGACTCCGGATAATGCCATTTAATTTTGAAGCAGGCCATACCCCAAGCCCTTACATCGTCAAACCCACGGCCCGTTCAATTACAATGAACCCTCAGTATCATAGCCCCCCCTGGCGGTTTTCACACCTCCAGCGCTTTGCAGAGCCACCCAAACCACTAATATGGAGCCTAAGCGCGAGTCTTGCATTTAAACGTTTGCTCCCCCAAACTGGACGTCAGCCAACTTCCTCTGTTTTTCTCAACACCCCAAGCCACAAAACTTCCCAACAGACCTTACATCCCCAGAACCCAAGCCCCGACCCAGAAGCTGCATGCCCTAGCCCCTTTTTGCACAGACATGTATATGCCCGAATGGATCGCTGCACTCGTGGCTGAATCGCGAGCCGCTAAACCCCAGACCCACGGCCTCCAAGCGAAAACCTGAATCCCCGAGCACCTCAACAGCCTGGAGGATCATGGAGGCAGCCTCTGGTATCAGTTGCGTGCGCTTTTAAGGGCCTTAGGCTTAGGCTTCAGTCAGGCTTTAGGGTTTAGGGCTTGAAGTTTAGTGTCAAGGTTTAGGCTTTAGGATCGAGAATTTAGGGTTGAGGACCTTGGGTGCAGGAACTCGGGTTTGGGTTTTGTTCACAGCCCCCTTTGTCAGGTTTAGGCTTTGGGTTGGGGGTACGGGGTTTGGGGTGTAGGTGCCCAAAAAAGCTAAATCCTAGGCGCTCAAATCCCCTCAGAGTCGCGAGATCGTTACGGTACAATGTAAAGTCCTGCTCTCTTCTTCAACAAACCGGGCCCCAAAAAGTTCAAACTTTCTAAGACAGAGCTAATATATAAGGCCAAAAAGTTTAAAGTTCCCCCGTTCACTATCTAAGTTAGGCTCGCAGATGCTGTTGAGGATTGATGAATCTTTTCGGTTCCGAGCAATTAACACCTCGGCCCGTCACGAGCCTGTACTTGCTGAATGCTATAATTTAGGGGTCTTGGCCATCAGAATACGGCCTTATGCTATAATTCTGATAAGGAGCCCTAAGGAATAATTGCTATGTTTACGTAAGCTTCTTTGTTGGAGCAATGGATGCAAGCACACCTTCGACCAACGTCGACATGATTCGACGCGTAAAGCATGCGAGAACCTGGCGCCTAAACCCTGAACACCCAACAGAGCCTTAAAACCAAAACTCAACAGACTCGACACAGCAGTTCTTTACAATTGTTAAAGAGACCTTTTTCACTGCCCCAGAATACAACACAAAATCTACACCCATCAACTATCCTTAGAATAAAATTTCCTGCTATTTCCCTTGCAGGACCTATACTAAACCCTAAACCGTAAACCCTAAACCCTAAAAGAACGCAGCCCAAGATGCTCCGAGAATCGAAGCCAGGGCCCCCTGGGCGGAGACCTCGACTCGCAAGCTTCGGGTTGAGGAAGATTTAAGGTGTAGGGTTGAGGGTTGGTTTCAGGTTTAGGGTTTAGGGTTTAAGGTTTAGGGTTTAGGGTTTAAGGTTTAGGGTTTAGGGCGGTTTAGGGTTTGGGTATTTCGGCGCTCACAACTCAGACACTAGGCGAGGCATATGTCAATAGTCGGCCTGGTGAGACTACAGAAGGCTGAAGGCGCAGGCACGTTCAGAGAACAACATCCACTACACCAGCAAGAGTGCCAGATCTGACTAGTTGAGGATCTCGACCACTACCTTGAAGATGAAGCCAGTGTACACAGCCGGTCCAAGGTGAAGACTACAAGTGCATCTCAGGGGTCACCGGGTCGATTTTATTGTACTCCAATGCTAACCGGATCCAGACAACTCAAATCTGGGACCTGGAGGCACTATGCACTTTCCGTCATCCACCAAGTACCCCCTGCGATATGTCAATTAAGGCTACCATTGATTACCCACTATGTCTGTAGGGCTCACGGTGTAGGGTGTAGGATTTAGGGCTTAGGGTTTCGGGTTTAGGACTTTCGGGTGTTTGTTACGTTTCGGGCTCTTATGGAGTTAGGGACGGCCTTTTAAGATTTACAAAAGCTTGGCAGGAAGGATGTTACAAGCTCAAAGGGACCTAGGATTTTGGCCGTATAAATGAAGCAGGGCGGGTGCTGTTTAAGGATTTCATCGGAGGTACATCTAAACCCTAAACCCTAAACCCTAAACCCGGAATCGAGCTCAACGCCCCAAACGCCAAGCCTCGACCGAGTCCCCGCAAACCTCCCGAAGACCTGCTACAAAACTCGTTGCACCCAGAGAGCCCAATACCCTTTAAGTAAGGAATATGGCTTAAATTATATAGGGCTTCATACTATGATTTAAGCAATATTCCTTAATTAAGGGGTATTGGGCTCTCTGGGCAGAATCCAACGCGTTCCGCCCTAAACCAACAATTCTCGACCCCATGCCTTAAACGCCCTCAACCAACACACCCACCCCACCCCACCCGACCCTTCCCCACCCCACCCCACCCAACCCGATCCCCCTCGAACAACAAAGAACGGGGTGACGACGAGGCGATCTCCGTGGATCTCCTCCCTCTCCACCTGTTTTTGGCTGGAGTTTCGGGTTTAGGGCTTAGGGTTTCGGGTTTAGGGTTTAGGGTTTAGGGCAGTAAGAATGTGGGCACAGGGCTCGCTGCGACGCCGTTCGGATTGTGTTAGCCCCAAACACCAAAAGCAAGCCACGCCCGTAAATTAGGTCCAAAAGCCTTCCGAGAACCCTGTAAGACCCTTGTTTTTGACCCTTCTACATCCCTCAGAACTCAGAAGAAGACTCTAAGGTCTCCAAAAGAGCTACTGATGAGTTCAGCGGTTATGATTCGCATTACATACCAGGGCTCTTTCCGCGGTGTTTCGGGGTTTTACTGGGAAGCTGCTAGCTGACCATGCTGTGCCCTTAGGATCTTGCGCAGTCCGTCGCGAAGAGGCAACAAACAAGACGACAACGGCAGCGGCAACGAGGGCAATATGATGATGGTGAGGATGATGACGATGATTATGCAGCTACCCTAACGCCTAAACCCTAAACCCCCTAAACCCCTAAACCGCTGAATTGCCAGCCTATTTCGGTGCCAGAACCTGGGCCTCCTGAAATCCTCACGCACGCAAGAAACCTTGCACCCGCTTCCGGCCTGAACGGAGAGGCCTGTCTGGTCCCGTATGGCCTCCCCGGAAAGCAGGGGCAGGGCGGGGTGAAGTTTGGGCAGGAACCTTCCTAGGAAAAACAAGATGTGCAGCTTTCGGAAGCAAGTCAAGATGGCGTTCTTGAACTTCAGGAAGTCACGGTAGAGTCTTTCAGGTAAGGCTTATAAAGTCGGTTCGGGGCCAACCCAAGATGCTCAAAACCCACGACTGGTTCAGGGTGCGGTTGTAGATAATATAGGGCCCTTAATAATTACCTATACTGTTTTGCGGGTTCCTTATTCTAATTATAGTATATTGGGCCCCCAATCTCCTATCCTCATTATTAAGGCCCCTATATTACAGCTACACTTGTCGCAATCATGCCTCTGAAGGAGAGGTGCCTGATCCTCCAAGTGGGAGTTTCCGAAAATAGTGGTCTCGAATAGTATTTAAAGGACCCCAAAATAAGGTATCCCTAATTTTCGGAAACTCCCAATTCGAAGCAAGAGGGACGCCAGCTTCACTGCAAACAACCACACCGACAGCCAGGAAGAAGTAAGAGTCATGTTCAAGTCGTGTGGGGACCCTAGTGTTCCAGTCCACTCAAACGCAACAGAAAGCTCCAGGACCCGACCCCCCAAGCTCAAGGGTTTTAAGATCTAAACTTGGCTGACTTCTGAACCGCTCCTAAAAGTTAAACTTTTAGCCTACATATTATAGTTCATATAGAAACCCAAAAAGTTATAGTCCGAAGAGCCAACCAGAAGAACGCCAAGCTAAAACCAGGAGGTGGGAGTTTCGACTCAAGCTCTTCAGGTGCAACCAAGATCTTTTGCTCCGCCTTCTGGGTCGTGAACCGTTTTTGCGGCTTTGGGTATCCGGCTTCAACTTCGTGGCACAAGGTTTCGGGTTTCGGCTTCAGTGACTGAAACTCCATATGCTCGGATGTTCCCTGACAACATCCTTTCAAGGAAAATGGCTCACCCAGTAAAGCCCACCAATGAAGACCTCCTATAGAGTCTTTGGAGGTCATAATGGTTCGAAGGAAAGCTTGGTGTAGATTATCGTATCAACACATAGGAACTATAGGGTAAAGGGGGAACTCTTGTTGTTTAACTCCCAAACCCTCGTAAACCCTTACAACCTTTATAACACCCTACAAAACACCACTAAACAAAAACTGTGCATGAATTCTGTAGAAACCCTTTCCAAACCAGAGAACCAGGGGCCCCTGCACTACGCTCTGCAACGGGCTTCTTGCTTGTTGAACCCTTTTTTCCTCAAGCCCTACACCCAAAACCTACACTCTAAACCCTAAGCCCTACACCCTAAACCCAAAGCCCTACACCCTGAACCCTAAACCCTACACCCTAAACCCAAAGGCCTACACCCTATTCCCTAAGCCCTACACCCTAAACCCAAAGCCCTACACCTTAAACCCTAAACCCTGCACCCTAAATCCTAAGCCCCACACCCTAAACCATAAGCCCTACACCCTGCCCTAAACCCAAAGCCCTACACCCTAAACCCTAAGCCCTGCACCCTAAACCCAAAGCCCTACACCCTAAACCCTCACCCTAAACCCAAAGCCCTACACCCTAAACCCTACACCCTAAACCCAAAGCCCTACACCCTAAACCCTACACCCTAAACCCAAAGCCCTACACCCTAAACCCTAAGCCCTACACCCTAAACCTTAAACCCTACACCCTGAACCCAAAGCCCTACACCCTAAACCACAAGGCCTACACCCTAAACCCAAAGCCCTAAACCCAAAGCCCTACACCCTAAACCCTAGCCTACGCTCTAAACCCGAAGCCCGAGGATTCGACCCCAGACAGGGGGGGCTCTGGGTTCGAGAATCCGTTCGTCCAATCAAGGCAGTGGGTTTTGACACTTCCCAGCTTTAGGCGTTCCAGGAGGTCGGCAAAAGTTGGATAGGGATACCCAGAGAGCCCAATACCGCTTAATTAAGGAATATGGCTTAAATTATATAGTGCTTCATATTATGATTCAAGCTATATTCCTTAATTAAGGGGTATTGGGCTCTCTGGGTTGGTACACTTCTCGATTTGCATGGGGTTTAGGGTTTAGCGTGTGGAATTTCAGGTTTAGGGTGTACAGTTTAGTACTTAAGGTTTAGGGTTTAGAGTTTAGAATTTCAGGTTTAGGGTGTACAGTTCAGTAGTTAAGGTTTAGGGTTTAAAGTTTAGAATTTCAGGTTTAGGGTGTACAGTTCAGTAGTTAAGGTTTAGGGTTTAGAGTTTAGAATTTCAGGTTTAGGGTGTACAGTTCAGTAGTTAAGGTTTAGGGTTTAAAGTTTAGAACTTCAAGTTTAGGGTGTAAAGTTCAGTAGTTAAGGTTTAGGGTTTAGAACGGTTCAGTAGTTAAGGTTTAGGGTTTAAAGTTTAGAATTTCAAGTTTAGGGTGTACAGTTCAGTAGTTAAGGTTTAGGGTTTAGAACGGTTCAGTAGTTAAGGTTTAGGGTTTAAAGTTTAGAATTTCAAGTTTAGGGTGTACAGTTCAGTAGTTAAGGTTTAGGGTTTAGAGTTTAGAATTTCAGGTTTAGGGTGTACAGTTCAGTAGTTAAGGTTTAGGGTTTAAAGTTTAGGTTGTGGCTTGAGCAAAACCTCGGGGGTCTCATGGACGGCCGGGCCAAAGAGAGGACCTCCAAGGCTGACCCCTAAAACCCTAAATCCTTAACGGGTTCCTTAAAGGATGTAACGCTTTTAGTCCCCGCCTTCAAGGTGGAGCCTTGCTTTCCAATCACGGCGCCGGCCGTTGGCCCAGGCACCAAGAGCTTCAAATGAGTGTTCTGGGCAGAAGGAGCAGGGTTTAGGGTCGAGGGTTTTTGGGGTTTGGGATTTTGGTGGTTTTGGGGTTTTGGTTGTAGGGCTTCAAGTCTAGGGTGTAGGGTTTGAGGCCCAAGAGCTGCGGTAGATGTTCAGTGCAGATGTGCTGTACCTGTGCAGGGCTCAAGGCTTCTGATGATTCTGCAACTTCCTGTCGGGTTCCTATGGACTTCTACACGGTTTGTGGATCTGATCTCTTTCACTTTCAGCTCCTTCGGGTTCCGTGAGGGCCCAATTTTGCAAGACTCTTTAGTAGTCCTGTGGATGTCGGTCTTTGTCTAGGGTTTCCACCAATGCTGCTGTCATATGTGGGGTTGAGGGATGTCGGGACGATCGATGCTAAGGATGTCGGGAATTTAGGTTCCGGGGTTTTTGGAGCTCTGGACTTAGAAAGCAGGGCTAGGGGCCGATCCGACTACGGCGTGTGCTTCGCTCACCCCGGGTGAAGTTAAGGTGCCGTGAACCCCAGTCAGGTCTTACACCCTTGTCCTCCACCTCCACCCAGGACGGTTAAGCTTTACTTTAGGGCTTAGCTTCAGGTACATGTGGGATGGGGGGATGGGCCGGAACAGGGGTCTGCACCTGCAAGCAAGCTGAAAGCGTCTGGGAAATCTTGCATGTTGAAGCTCCCCGCGAGGCTTCGTGGAAGTACGAGTCATGCTTTTAGCTCGCTTGTCAAACACCCTGCAAGACCCTGTAACCCCGCTAAAACTGAGAGCCGCACCATCGGATCTTTGTCAAAAGCTGCTTGCAACACCTCGCGGGCTCAGGGATTTTTCGAGATTCCAAGAGACCTGAACTGAGGAGGGGTCTTGGAACTTAGTGTATCGACTCCTGCACTCGCACGAAGGCAGGCAGGGCTTCGCAATACTCGGTCCCGTACACTATCTAATCCAGGCAAGCTCACCAACCAACCAACCAACCCACCAACCCACCACCACTGTTTGCGGGCTTTGCATTTAGGAAGTTAGGGGTTTGAAGGCTTGAGGGGTTCAGAGGTTCGGGGAATCCAACATCAAAAAGTCCTTAATTACCGGGTTTTGGGATCTCTAAACAAGCCTGAAATCCAAAAGTCCGTGCGCCAGGCCCTTGCGAGTGCCGCTTCGCGGCAGTTCGGCGGCCCCCGCAGGGTAACAAGGCCTGGAGTCCCGGTTTAGGGTTTAGGGGTTTCGGGTTTAGGGTTTAGGGGTTTAGGGGTTTAGGGTTCTGATGCGGGTTTAGGCTTTCTGGAAGCTTTCCTGCAAGGGGTCTTTAGGGGCTAGATACGGGTACGATATGAGAAACCCTGGTGGGTTTTTGGGCTTAGGGTTCACGGTTTAAAGAGTTTAGGAGGCTCGGGGCCCTTTTACACCGGGACTACGCATATGCCAGGAACCGAGGCGCCGACTGTGCTGTGGACTCGTGCCCCACGGCTACCCCAGACAGGGTTTAGGCCAGTGTATGCTAAACCCTAAACCCTAAACCTTAAACCCTAAACCCCATACCCTAAACCCTAAACCCTATACCCTAAACCCTAAACCTCATACCCTAAACCCTAAACCCTAAACCCCATACCCTAAACCCTAAACAAACCCTAAACCCTAAACCTTAAACCCTAAACCTTAAACCTTAAACCCTAAACCCCAAGGCCGAGGAACTGCCAGCGTTTAAGATTTTGTTCGGCCTGACACTCGCATCAGCAGGCAAAGCTCATAAGGTCTCCACTTTGGAGTTTAGGGCTTGATATAGGGGCCTTAATAATTACCTATACTCTTTTGGGTGTTACTTATT
The DNA here is from genome assembly GCA_003297005.1 of Symbiodinium sp. clade A Y106. Lineage (NCBI taxonomy): Eukaryota > Dinophyceae > Suessiales > Symbiodiniaceae > Symbiodinium > Symbiodinium sp. clade A. Next base: position 93,901 of record BGNK01001764.1, read on the forward strand.
ATAACTTTAGTATTATGGGCCCCACAACCTTATTCTAATTAGTAAGGCCCCTACATTAGGGCTTCGGAAAGTTTAGGGTTAGGGCTGGGGTTGAGGGTTTGGGCTTTAGAGTTTAGGATTAGGGTTTAGGCCTTAGAAAGTAGGAGGCTCCGGGTAAAGGAATAGGGGTTCAGAAGACAAGGGGAGCGCGAAGACTCGACTCCAGCCCATACCAGAAGCCTTAAAACCCCTTGCAGGAGCTTCGAAGAACCCATGTTTTCAGTCCACATAGAACCCGATAATCACCCTAAACCCTGAACCCTACACCCCTAGAACCCATATCATAGGAGCCCACATAGAACCTGGTAGCCACCCTAACTTAGTTGCTGAGTTCATAAGGCCCAAAAAGTCTACACTTTTATTTTTAGAGTGGGTAATACTATCCCCAAACGTGTAAAGTGTATCCACTCAGCTACTAAGCTAAACCGTATACCCCTAAACCCCACGACGATTGTCAGGCCCTCCAGAGAAGGCCCCGGCGCTCCGACTGCAGGTGAGGCGTGTCCGCCTGCCCCCCACGGCGCACATAATAGAATCCATGTAGGGCAAAAATAATACGGAATATCGACTATGAAACTTCTTGAATACACTCTATGCTATATATACTATACAACACAGAGTATGTAGTTTAGATTATTATATATACATATACTTATACATATATAGAATGCCGTTTCGAGTGTCAAACTCGCACATTGCCTGTGCTGCTGTTAAGGTTCAGGGCTTAGGGCGAAAATGGGTCAAGGCTGTGGGTTCCCCCGGGTCTGAATGGTCTGAGACGGAGTGGATCAAGCCCCCAAGACAAGCAAATACTATAGGGGCCTTAATAGTTATAGTATTTTGGGGGTTCCTTATTGTGATTATAGTATAATGGCCCCCAAAACCTTATTCTAATTATCAAGGCCCCTATATTAGCTGAAATCAGCAACACAACTGCTACCTCTACTGCACCAACGGCTTGTGCGTTGACAGTTCACAGGTGCCGTTGCCAGCTCTACCGCAATCACTAGTCCCCGCACTACTTCTGCAGTGGCGCGGCTGCACCAACTGCTACTGCTGCTGCCCACAATGACAACCACGACCCAACATCTACAGGGGCTCTTGAAGCTTTTGCAACGCGACCCCTGGGTGTCTGAGATGACAGGAATTTCGAGCTCTTTAAATCTCCGGTCGCACGGCTGGTCGTTGCCACTTGACAGTACTGCTTTCTACACAACCTGTTGGAGTTTCCGAAAATAGGGTACCCTAATATAGTACCCTAAATAGTAGGATCCTTATTACAAGAAACCCCAAATAAAGTACCCGTAATTTTCCGAAACTCCCACCTGTTGGAGACTTGCAGGATATAAGCGCAAAGCCTATGGAATTCTTGCACTTCGGGGACACTTCACGGCCAGAGTGAAGGCTAGCCCCACATGTTTCCTGGCCCACAACACGTGGGAGTTGTTCCAAAGATCGTCTACGAGGAGGGGTGAGAGCCCAACCCAAAAAACGAAGTTCTGTGGGATCAAAATTGGACAACTGCCCCCTGACAAACCTTGTGGCCCATGGAGCCCTACTGTAGCTACTTCGTCTTTGACCCTTGACTGAATTCGGGTGTGTGGGCTTGAGGTTTGGGGTTCGGACTTTTCGGTTTCGGGATCTCCTACCTTTGGTTAGTAGGGAATGGAAGAATGGTAGTAATAGTAGTTATAATTGTACCCCATTCCTCCATTCCCTACTAACCAACGGAAATATCTAGGCCTAGGCCTGGGCCTGGCGTCTAAGTTTTCGGGCATGGAACAGGGATTAGTGGGCTTAGGACTTCATGAAGCCTGGAGCCCATGCCTGGCAACCCGAAACAATCCCGAAACCCCAAAACCCTAAACCCTAACCCTGAACCCTAAACCCCACACCCCAAAACCCTTAAACCCCAAAAAGCTGAACCCTAAAACCTACGAAGAACCCTAAACCCATAGCCGCTGCGCCTGCGGCAGAACTTCTAGACTCGCCCCGCAGCCTGCGACGGCGGAAAGGATCGGATTCTGGGACATGAGGCTAGCACATTGTGGTTTTGTGGTATGCTATGCCATGATTGTAGGATACGAGGCCAGCATCGTGTAGTTTTGTGGTATGCCATGCCGTAATTATATAGGGACTACAGTAAGGAAGCATCTGTTGCAGTCAGTCACGCCAATAAGCACAAGCCCCTGGACCAACGATCCCTTCTACAACTCAAGGACTCTTCACATCCCCGAATGGAACGGGGGTTCAAGCTTTAGGGTAGAGGGTTTAGGCTTCAGGGCTCTGGGTCTCTAACTAGGACCGCAGAACCTACACCGGGAGTCGCTGTAGGCCTGTTGGGCCCTAAAGCCCCAACTAACAGCTCGTCTCTGTTCTCTGATTCTACTTGGAGGTTCAGGGGTAGTTATAAGTGGGGTTTCAAGTCCCATAATATGGGTTATAAGTAGAGTTACCCTACTTATAACCCTACTTATAACTACCATGAACCTCCAAGTATTGGTATCTAGACTCATACCCAAACCACCCAGAGAGCCCAACACCCCTTAATTAAGGAATATAGCTTAAATCATAATATGAAGCCCTATATAATTTAAGCCATATTCCTTAATTAAGGGGTATTGGGCTCTCTGGGCAATTTTCAACACCCGAACTCCCCGCAAACCGTAAAGCCCTGAGACCCCGAAACCCTACCGACTTCCAGTGTTTCCCCAACTTCGGCGCCGAAGATGCACCGCAACACAGCGTGTACCACACTAGGGTTTAGGGTTTAGGGTTTAGGGCTGCTTCGGGAAAAGACTTTCCAATATCCACAAACGGTCACAAACGCATAGACTGCGTGCACTAACCAGAGCAAAAGTAAAAGGCCAAATAGGCGCAAGTATCATCGTAACCATAAGCATAAGCATAGACCAACAAGCAAAGTTTTTGTCCAGTATCCCAACAGAACTAGAGGTTAACCTGTGGGGTTGTATATGGATTATAGAATCCCAAAAAGGTTCAAGCTTACCAACTCCACAAGAAGGAAAGAATAGGGCCCCAAAAAAGCCCATATACACCCCCTTATAATGAAGCCCGCAAAGGTAGGGACATCCCTATAAAATGCTTCTGCTTGTGGCTTATGTCCTTTTGGGGTCCCTAAAAGAAGCTGGGCCGGCTGACTCTCCCGGATCCCGAAAACCCTAAACTCACTCTAAACCCTAAACCCTAAACCCTGAAACCCTAAACCCTAAACCCTGAAACCCTAGACCCTAAACCCTACTCCACAACAAGGAAAGAAGCTGGGGCGGCAGACTCTCCCGGATCTGTTTCAGAACTGAGCCCTGCTTGCCGATGATGGCCCCGGCACTGGTGGAGGGCCTTGGAGCTCTGCTCGGGTTTAGGGTTTGGGGTTTAGGGGTTTGGGGTTTAGGGTTTAGGGTTTGGGGTTTAGGGTTTGGGGTTTAGGGTTTAGGGGTTTAGGGCTTAGAGGTTGGGGTTTAGGGTTTAGGAGACTTATTGTAGCTGAGGTTAGGGATTCGGGGCTCGGCGCTGTGCTGATCACGGATCCTGAAACATGTTGTGTTCGTTTGAGAAGGCGCTTACAAAGCTGTTGACAGGTTCTACACAAGCCCTCTACCGAGTTTGACAAGTTCGTACTGTTCGCCAGGCTTAATCGGGCTATGGTTTCATACGAGTGTTATGGAATTGTATGAGATGTTTAACAAGAGTGAGGCTACAGGACCTGAAAAATGAATCGATATCTAGTCGCATAACCGGGTTTTGAAGGGCTTAGGCATAGCCGAAACTTTCGACTCTTCAATCTGCACCCCCATGACTCCTTTGCTACTCCTGAAACACCAAACCCTCACGTCACCGCTAACCATTATATCACCCCCACATCCCTAATTTCGACTCCCGGAACCCCGAAGTGCTACAAAATCTTAAATGCCCACATATGAATCCCAAAATCCCGAATCCTAACATGCTAAACCGAGAAACTCTTGAACAAGTGGTCTAGAACCAGACCGATGCCCAATACGAGACCGTCTTCACATCGACTACTGCTTTTATGTCCGGCCAGAAAAGACTCCGCGCACCCCCTCGCAGGCGCATCATGCAAGCTGCATTGGGCGACGGCAAGGGTGACAGAGGTAGGCCTAGCATCGACAAGGGCTCCATCGCACGTGGTGGAGACATGCGGGGCCCACACCCGGAGCTCCAAAGCACGGCATCCTTCTTTAGGGAGGCCTGGACCGGGTGCAGGGAACGCAAAATAGCAACCCCAGCACCCTGCAGGCCCTGCAGCAGCTCCGGAATTCGCATGCAGCTTATTGAACGATTCGCTCGCTCTGCACTCGAGTCGTGGGCATGACACAAAGGCAGAAACTGCCAAGCGTGCCCGCCTTCTTTCAGCATCTGATGGTCCAGACCCGAGCATATTCGATGGCGCCCGCGCAAGCGGCCCGAAAGAGGCAAACGCTGACTACGGGTGTGATGGCTGACAATGCCGAGAAGCAGGGACATGGTCAACAGCCTGCTGGGTTTGGAGACCGATGCCTCCCAATACAGGGGCGTCTTCACATCGACTGCTGCTTTTTTGTCCGGCCGGAGCAGACTCAGCAGGCGCGCAGCACTGTGCGAAAGCGAACGTGGCTGAGGCATGTCCAGTGAGAGCTCAATCATGCCCGGTGGAGCGCATCCTGGACACGTGCAGGAAGAGCATCCGCAGCTCCGAACCCCAGCACGATCCGCCAGCTCCTCAAATCTCATGCAGCTTGTGGCATGATTCGCTGGCTCTGAACTCGAGGCGTGGGCATGCCACAACGGTACAGGCAGCTTGCGGTGATGCACACCGATGAAACCTCGGAAGACCCACACCTCCGCCTGCACCACACGCAGCCCATGACCATCACAAGCAACAAGGGCTTGTCTGCACATCAACGAAAAACACACTGGTGCTTTTCGGCGTGCCACCACGACAACTTCTACTACTGGCGCGAAAAGCTTCGGATGTCTACCGGTCAGGGCAACCATGGATCTCCAAACAGAAGGGGTGGGTGCCGCGCGGCGCAGGCGAAGGGAAGAAGCAGCAAAGGAAGGGATTGCATGGATCGGAGCAAAGCTTTGGCGAATCCAGTCCGAAACTTGGACGATGGCCCTGCTTGTGGTCAGCTGCCCGACCATCCAGCTCGTATTGTGGGCATGTGCTGCAAAGAAACCTGCTGCAGCAAAGGGAAACGGCACCGCATCTGCAATGGCAAGGTCCAACATAGAATGCGTTCTTTTGTGAATAGAAGAAAAGAGATGCCATGACCGCACTCTGCAGAAGTATCCTTGCAGCGAACTCTTTCCGCATATGCACCGCAATGACAAGCCCAGCCGAAGCAAAAAAGCAGCAGAAGGAGGCGCTGCATGGACAGAAGCGATAGGTAAGCGCATGCAGCCGAAGACTTGGACGATGGCTCTGCTTGTGGTCAACAGGCCAGCCATGCAGCTCACATCACTGACGTTTTTTGCAGAGTATCCTGACCTAGCAGGACAACCACAACGCAGGACATCTGCAATGGCAAGGTCCAAGACGGAATGCGTGCTGTCGTGCCCAGTGACAAAGAGGTGCCACGATTTCACACTTCTGAAGCACCCATGCGAACTGATTTCGCATCTGCACTGCAATGACAAGAACTCTGGGGCTGGGCCCAGCCGAAGTGAAGAAGCAGCAAAGGGAGGCGCTGCATGGAACGAAGCGATAGGCAAGCGAATCCAGCCCAAAACTTGGACGATGGCTCTGCATGTGGCCAGCAAGCCAGCCGTGAAGCTCGCATCACGGCAAGATGGCGAGGTCTACGAGAAAAGGCATGCCTCCCGGCCTACAAACAACAAGCTGCCCCGACCGCACTTTTCTGAAGTATCCTTGCAAAAAACATGCTCTGTACCTATGCAGCAAGGCGAAGCACACCGGTGCACACCTTGACGATGTGAAGAAGCTGCGGAGGGTGGCAATGCATGGGCCGAAGCGATAGGCGGGCGAATCCAGCCCGAGACATGCACGATGGCCCTGCTTGTGGTCAGCTGCCCGACCATCCAGCTCGTATTGTGGGCATGTGCTGCAAAGAAACCTGCTGCAGCAAAGGGAAACGGCACCGCATCTGCAATGGCAAGGTCCAACATAGAATGCGTTCTTTTGTGAATAGAAGAAAAGAGATGCCATGACCGCACTCTGCAGAAGTATCCTTGCAGCGAACTCTTTCCGTATATGCACCGCAATGACAAGCCCAGCCGAAGCAAAAAAGCAGCAGGAGGCGCTGCATGGACAGAAGCGATAGGTAAGCGCATGCAGCCGAAGACTTGGACGATGGCTCTGCTTGTGGTCAACAAACCAGCCATGCAGCTCACATCACTGACGTTTTTTGCAGAGTATCCTGACCTGGCAGGACAACCACAAGGCAGGACATCTGCAATGGCAAGGTCCAAGACGGAATGCGTGCTGTCGTGCCCAGTGACAAAGAGGTGCCGCGATTTCACACTTCCAGAGACTTGGACGATTGCTCTGCGTGTCGTCTGCAGCCCAGCCACGCCACTCACATCACGGATGCGTGTCCCTGCTGTGGTAACGCTAGCTCCACCGTAAGGCATGGCAAGCTCCAAGACAACATGCATCTGTTGTAAAATAGAGAGAAAAAGATGCCCAAACGGCACACTTCTGAAGTATCCTTGCAACAAACTTTCTCCGCATCTGCCCTGCAAGGAAAGGCAGACAGGGCCTGCACCCGGTCGATATGCAGGAGCTGCAGAGGGAGCGGGAGGGAATGATTGGGCGAGAAGCGAGCGAATCCCGACCGAAGAATGGACCGCTCTGCTTCGGCTGCGCTGCCTCTGCATCCTTCTCCTTCGACCCTTGCTTCCACCAACGTCGGTCTCAGCTGCAAACGAGGTAACCCTTACGAGGAGCTGCTCTGGTAGGACTGCCATGGGTGCAGTCGTCAGCGGTATCAGAAGTCCCACATGCACACTGGCAGCGCCACTGGCAAAGCTTTCTTGCATACGTGTGTGTGGCACTCGTGTCTTCGTCTGAACGATCTGCGCGGTGCTGCCGGCAGATAGGTTCAGCTTCCGAAGCGACAGCTCGGCAAGCACAGATAAAGTCTTCAGGGAAAATTGGAGCTCTGCATTCGCTTCCACCATGCCACAGATCGCACAGTTTTCGGCTGCACATGTGCAAGACCTACAGTACGGCGACAAAGAACCTAAGCGGCAAACCTTAAACCTCCAGTTCCAGGATCTGAACGTGAAGAATCCCCAATGTGGGCGACCCATTGCAACATCTCGCCCAAAAAGGTGCTCTCAAGGGTTTGAGCCTGTCATCAACACCCACATCCTGCAGACTACGGAGAGACCTGGGAGACCGATCGTTCCGCTCTTTTCAAAGAAACGGCCCCGAGCACAGCAGCTGGGCAGAGTTGCGAAGAGGATGCCTACTAGGCCTTGTGACGCAGCATCCCCACAGAGTGCCTTTAGTTGGAGACAGAGGTGCGGAAGAGCAGATGTGGTCCAAAATCCGAAAGCACCCAGAACCCTAAACACTAAAAGCCAAACTCGCACTGAAAACCTTTGAGGCCTCTGCACCAACAGTTTCGTGGTTCCCTCGCCGGGCGCCGGCCCCGCCATCATCCGGGGCCGCTTCATCGGCTGGCGTGGAGGGCTGCGGGTTTTGAGGTGAAGGTTGGGAGTTTAAGGCTGTAGGGATCACGGAGCTTAGGAGGTCGTGTGCATCTTCGGCATTTAAGAGCTTAGGGTTTAAAGCGCAGGCGTTTAGGGCTTCGCAGTTGAGCGTTCGAGGCCTTCCTCCCATCAATGGCCCTGCTGACAGGCGCCTTGAGAAATCCCTGATCCTCCAGCTATCTAGCAGAAGACTGATGCCTGAAGCCGAGCCCTAATTTCCTTACTTCCTTGAACCTTGAAGTCAAAGGTCCTAAATAATTACTAACACTATTTGGGGGGGTCCTTATTATGATTATAGGATAATGGGCCCCCAAACCCTATTCTATTTACTAAGGCCCTTATATTATAGTACCCTTAAAATCGCCCTTATGGGCAGCCCTTATAGACCCCCTTTAAAGGAGCCCCACCTAACTGCACTAACAATTACCGTGAGCCCACAACTGACCCCGGCTGGCCAATGCTGCCCCGGAGATCGGCTTTCTGCTTGGCTTTGGGGTCTAATGTAGGAACCTGATTAAGAAACCTTGGGCCTTTATTAGGGTTCTATAAGGGTTCCTTTAAAGGGTACTATAAGGGTACTATAAGGGTTTTGGGGGGTTTAGTGTAGGAACCTGATTAAGAAACCTTGGGCCTTTATTCGGGTTCCTTATATGAATCCTACTATTTTGGTGTTATAGGCCCAGGGTTTCTTAATCAGGTTCCGACTTTCACCCCACTCCGCATGGCACTAATGTAGGGGCCTTAATTGTTAGCATAGGGTTCTTTCGAGGGTTCGAAAAAGGATCCATAAGGGTACTGTATCATATAGGGGCCTTAATAATTAGAATAGGGTTTTGGTGCCCATTGTACTCTAATTATAATAAGGAACCCCCAAAATAGTATAGGTAATTACTAAGGCCCTATATTAGTGTTATTCTTCTTTGTTCCTGCTCGTTTTCGCCTCCAGTCGACTGGTTCAGGAATGCTTCCTCCTTCTACCATCAACATGTCTAATCGCACACCGCATGTCAGTACACTTTCTGACACTGACGGTCCCTGCAGCCGATATCAACAAATCTTTTCTCAACCCCCTGCAAAGTTTATACTGCCTTCAACTATAGCCGATCTTATGATCCTACTTCTACCCACGCATAAACCCGATCCCTACATTTTGGAGTAGTTATATTATACCACAGCTTTGCTAGGGAACCCTAGGGCCCTAGGGGGTAGTATTGACAATTACTTAAACCTCTGAAGTAGTAGTGCCGTTGGATTCACCGACCCTCTCCACCTCCGCGAAGGCATTCGGCATGGCCTCGTCGGCAGGAGGTGGGGGTGTTTTGGGCTTAGGGTTCAGGGATAAAGTTCAAGCTACTACTGCTGCTACTGCTTCAACTTACAAAGCCCTACAATCCCTTGAAGATAAAATAAGTGGAAACGCCCTAAACCCTAAACCCTGAAATAAGCTCTAAAACCCAAAAGTGCGGAACCCCAAAGCCCACCTCGTCCTCCACAAATCGCTTGGTGCCGTTGCTACGGTCCTCGCTCGTTGGCGGCGGTAGCTGGAGCACCTTCTGAAGGCTCCAGAAGCGGGGTTTAGGGTTTAGGCTTTCAGGGCTTAGGGTTTAGGGGTTGGGGGTTTGGGGTTGCAGGGGTTAGGGGTTTAGGGTTTAGGGTTTAGGGTTTAGGGGTTAGGGGTTTGGGGTTTAGGGTTTAGGGTTTAGGGTTCAATCAAGACTTCCGCAAAGTGTTGGTGTGAAAAATACAATCCGTGGCTGCCAGTGGGCCAACGGTAAACCCTGATAAAGGCTGTGCGTCGACCGGGCATGAGGTTCCCCATATTAAGGCATTCTTGGGCGTCGAAAGCATTTGGTGCAAAAAGGGTGGTGAACCGTGGGGCCTTTGGGTGAGACGCCTGCTCCCGGAGCACACGATGGCAAAACTTGCACATGCTTCTGCAAGGTCCTTGGTCTACTACAGGGTGCAAATGCACTGAGGCCTCGCAATGAAACCACAGGGTGTGGGGCGTAAGGTTCTTTCATAAGCTCGGAACCAGAAACCGCAGAGTCTAAACCCCAGTAGGATGCCCTTAACCCTAAACCCTGGAAGTAGGGTTTGGGCTGAAGGGCCCCGTATCAGGACCCAAACCTGATCCTGAATCTGCTTCTCGGCCATCAGGATAGACTCCAGTGGCCTCGTTTTGAAGATTCCTTTAAGGGTTCCTTTCAAGGTTCCTTTTAGGGTTCCTCCGGCTAACTTCCACTTTCGCAGCTGGGGATGCAAGCTTCAGGGTTTGGGGCTTTGGGTTCAGAGCTTCTATGGGATTGGGATCTCATGGCGAAACAGTAGGCTCGGGAGGAAAGTTACTTGGAGGTTCATGGGCAGTGATAAGTAGGGTTATAAGTAGGGTAACTATACTTATAACCCATATTGGGGGACTTATAACCCCACTTAAAAGTACCTATGAACCTCCAAGTAGGATTGAGGGCACAGAACTCTGGAAGCCTCACATTTCGAAAGCCTACAAGCCCGCCAAGCACCACAGGGCCTCATCATCATAAGGTTCCCCACGCCCTAAACCCTAAACCCTAAAACCCTAAACCCCCAAATCGAGACATGTCCCTGAAGCTGGGAGAATCCAAAAGCAAGAGCTTTTGGAAGCCCTCCGATATCCAAAACAACCTGTGTGCCACAGTCTGCTCTCCCAGCCGACCCCCTTGAAATGTCAAGCCACGTCGACGGAGTCGTGGGTTTTGAGGTGGCAATACAGACCGTGCTCAAAAGTGTGTTCAGCATGGGGCTTTGGTCGCCATCAGCTGTTGATAAGAGTTTAAGTTTAGAAGACTACTCGAACCCCAAACCCAAAGCCCTAAATGAAAGAATTGGAGCCATCAATTCAACCGCCCTCACATTCGTCGCATCCCGGCGGGCTGCTGCCAATAAAAGCTCCCCGAAACCGAAACCCTCGACCCTAAGCCCTAAACGTGCTGCAACGGCGCTGACACAGCCCAGATTATGCAGAGGCCCTTGCCCGACCAAATTGCAGGGCCGGAAGCCTGCGGAAACTGCCGCAAGCTTTCGAACGTACAGTGGGCGCCCGAGGTATGTGGGCTTGGAGATGTTGGAAGTCTTGCTTACAGCCCGCAAGGCGATGATGCACACGATTGTAATGATGGCGGCGAAAGATGATGGCGAAGATGAGAACTATGTGGATTGTGGTGTGCTTCCCTTGGAATTGGCAAGCTCTACACACTTGACACCTGCCGAAGATGCTTAGACAGATGCTCTCGAAAGTAAAACTGAAATTGGAGATGATCGTGAATGAAGAGGATCAGGAGCATGCACGTGGAGGAGATCTGGTTCTCTTGCTGCTCCGGACCACTGAACCTAGACCCCACGCCCGCCACCCACGCCCGCCACCCTCAACCCGAGCTCCTAAACCCCAAACCCTTAAACCGCAAATCCTACATTCCTTTGCACAGACTTGGGACTTGGTCCTGCCTGCCTTGATCTCAGAGCTGCTGCACTCGTAGCAGAAACCCTTACAGCGAACCCCAGAAAGTTGGAACATGGATTTAGGATGATTAGTGCGAGGATTCCCTCCGCTTTGCCTTCGGTGCACGAGGATAATGACGTTCCAACTTTCTGGCTTCTACTATAAGCATCTGGTATAAACCCTTAACCCCAAACCCAGACCCCTGCACAGTGCCTTCTACGACCTCTCGGGACAGGTTCACCCTGAGGTTGAGCCTGGCAAGGCTCCACTAATACTAGAGCTTTAAAGTTTCGGGTTTAGGGAAAGGGTTGAGGGTTTAATGTGTCGGGTTTCGGGTTTAGCGCTCCAGTAAGACTAGAGCTAGATTGTGGGTGCGATGTTGAGGGCTCAAGGCTCAAAGTTACAGGGTTTTGGGCTTGGGCGCCCCGGGTTCATGGTTTGGGGTAGGCTCGAAGGTTTCGGATTCAGAATTTGCCAATCCGCAGGGTCTTGAGTTCCCAGAGAGCCCAATACCCCTTAATTTTCATAATATGATGCCCTATATAATTTAAGCCATATTCCTGAATTAAGGGGTATTGGGCTCTCTGAGTTGAGGTCTCAGGATGAAATGATTTAAAGTCGAGAGATAAGATGCTGTGGACCCCTGTTGCTACATAGAGATACAATGGGGATCCTAAACAGGGGTTGTAAGGAGGATCCTAAATGGAGATTATCATGAGGATCCTCAGCAACTGGTCCTGAGGGTTCATGATGAACAATGAGATCAGGAAGTCAGGGCTGGAGGCTAAGCTCTGAACGAACATGCCGAGGCCCGAGCCCTGTTAAAACCCAAATCCACAACTTCCAACTGAACCTCGCCTCGGGTTGTGACCTTCTGAATCCCAAACCACAAAACCCTAACAGTGTTGTTGCATCCGGGCTGGGCTGAGATGTCCTGCCCCAAACAACCCGAGGTTCCTAAATCCTTAAAGCCTACGATGCTTGCACGAGCCCCCCACTGCTCCCGCAGCTGCTTGAGGTTGGCGCCCTGGCAGCGGAGGGCTTGGGCTTTTGGGCTCTTGTGGCACTGGAAAGACTCAAGAGTTTTTGTGCAATCTCACGATGCTGTATTCCTATGATAGTCTACTACAACACTTCCGCAATGGCAATGGAGATGCGCTATAGTAATTACTTCTACAAACAACCGGATACTCGGACACAAAACTGCCAGAACACCATAAGACCAAAAAACACCACAGTTCCATATTGCTACATTATTGTAAGTCTTGGACCTCGGGCTGCTCTTCTCCTGACTGTCAGGACTGGGGGCGTGTCGAGGGTTCTTGTGACTCCGAACCCGAGACCCAGAGAGCCCAATACCCCTTAATTAAGGAATATGGCATAAATTATATAGGGAATCATACTATGATTTAAGCTATATTCCTTAATTAAGGGGTATTGGGCTCTCTGGGGACCCTGCTCCCTGAACCGGAAACAAGGCGTTTTTGCTTGAGGGGTTTAGGTCTTAGGTTTTTTTTTTTGCGTGGGTTCAGGGTTTAGGGGCTAGGGTTTAGGGTATAGTAACCGCGAATGAGGGTGGAAGGAAAGGTGTCTTGCTGCACTGATTCATTAAAATACTGCAGAAGCTTTAACCACACCTCCCAGACGACGGGCGAGGGAAGGCCAGGCCTCCCCAAATCCTAAGCTTCCCCGACAAACCTCCGAAGATCCACACCCCTTTAGCGTTTACGGCGTAGGGATCAGGGGTTTAGGACCCTCAACCCTAAACCCTGAGGCCTAAACCCTGAACCCAAAGCCCACGCCCTGATGCTCTCAAGAAGCAAAAGCCCAGGCCGCCTCCTTGCCGATGACCGCTCCTGCTGCGTGCTGTGGAACCTGAAGCAGAAGGCAGGACTTCGGGCTCAAGAAGCTGCTAAGAACATACTCCTTTAAGGTAGACTCTAAGGGTTACTCTACAGGTTTGATTTTTTGAACAGGGGCCTACAGAGTTATAAAGGTTCTGGGTATGCTGCACTGTGAATATACGAAGGTCTAAAGCGGGGGATACCTAGTGACTTAGTCCGATCCTCTAACTATGCAGGATGTGTAGAGGTTCGAGAAGGGTTCAGACTGGGGGTTCAGGGTTAGGGTTTAGGGTTTAGGGTTTAGGGTTTAGGGTTTGGGGTTTAGGGTTTAGGGTTTGGGGTTTAGGGTTTAGGGTTTTAGGGTTTAGGGAGCTTCATTATTCTTACCTTTGGTTAGTAGGGAATGGAGGAATGGGGTACAATTATAACTACTATTACTACCATTCTTCCATTCCCTACTAACCAAAGGTAGGTATCCAGGGTTGAGGTTTCGAGTCTGTTCGACAAGGGTTGATATGAGGGTCCCTTTATTTTGAAGCTACCGTTTCCCGAAACTCCCATCAGGTTAGCCACAGCAAAACCAATAGGACGGATTCAGAACGCCCAAAGGTGGGATTGGACAATCGACGGATGTGCTTGAAAGCGGAGTGTTTGATGCGTGCCGTGGCAGAATGAGAGAGAGGGAGAAGGTAATGAGGGAGAGAAGGAGTGAGGGAGAGAGGTAAAGAGGGAGGGAGTGAGAGAGAGAGAGAGAAGGAAGAGGTGAGTGAGTGAGTGAGTGAGTCGGTGAGTGAGGGAGCGAGGGATACGCCCTCAACCCCAAACCCGAAACTATTCAAGCCCGCCCCGAAACCCCAAACCCCAAATCCGTGCATCAAAGACCTTACTCCCTAAATCCGACAACCCACGACCCTGTACCCTAACCGGATAAGCTTTCGCGGTGCATTATCACGTAATTTTGTCAAGGAGCTCTGATGGTACCAGGAATGATCCGACTAGCTGTTGAGGTTTTCCATGTTCAACCCCACGATCTGTGATGAGGTGCCAACAACAGTAACAAACTACCATCTGAGACCCCCACCATGAGTATGATGGTGATGTCCTTCACCTGTCAGCTTCACGGACTTTTCGGGCTCAAGGTATACGTACAGGGTTTAGGTTCAAGGCATCAACTCTCACAGCTTGCCTCTTTTTTTCGGTACGGGGTTTTGCGTTTAGGTTTAGGGACCGTTTCAAGCTGGGTTCTACAGCTCGGGCTTGAGGGATTCAATCACCCTTCTTCAAACCCAGATAGCCCAATACCCTTAATTAAGGAATATGGCTTAAATTATATAGGGCTTCATAGTATGATTTAAGCTATATTCCTTAATTAAGGGGTATTGGGCTCTCTGGGAAGCATCACGTAGAGCCGGAACTTTCCTTTTTGCATAAGGGCTTGTGCAGTCGCCACAGACTGTCAACCCAGGGAGCATGTGTACCCTCAAACCCCCAGTACAACGCAGTTCCCTGGCACAGTAAGCACCAGCAGCTGAAGATGCAGTCCAGCTACCCAAACTCAGGAGCCGCACCCCAAACCTTCAAGCCCCAAGACACAGGAACCAAGCCCTAAACACTCTCTCAACCCTAAACCCGAACCCCAGCGAAAGTATGAAGAAACAGTGGCACCAGCCGACTGAAAGGACACATTCAAGTACACCTAAAGTAAGCCTGGCCCGCGGCCCCAGGGCAGCCCAATCTGAACACAAACCCCTTCCTACAACCACCCAAAAATCCTGTACCGTATCTTGGAGCCTCCTCGCCGGCAGTCTGTGCCGCCGAGAAGTAAAGCTGGTACACCTCGGCAGGTGCTCTCAGGATGGGTGGGGTGCTTTTGCTTTCGTCGAGTCACGTGGCATAAGGGTTTAGGGGTTAGGGTTTTAGAGTTTTAGGGTTTAGGGTTTAGGGCTTTAGGGCTTTAGGGGTTTAGGGTTTAGGGTTTAGGGTTTAGAGAGGAGGTCCACTTCAACAGTCACAAGCCTTTGCAATTCTTCACTCGCCTCACCGGTATCTTCAGTTTGGGGGTCGGGCTAAGAGTCGGGTTCAATGTAACAGTATAAACGTGAATCCCGAAACATGGTACCACACGAAAGAAGATGGAAACGCGTAGACATAAGCTCGACATCCAAGCAGAAAGAACCCTTTCCGGGCAACTGGCCGATCGCTGTGCATTCGCACACTCGTCGAAGCCTCCCAGCTGGGCCACATTCGACGGTTTTGTCTTCTGCTGGACTTGGTGCCGTGTGTTACTTCGGTTGACCTCGACATCACCGTCGTCGCAGAGCACGTGTTGTCAAGAACCCACTCAAATCCAACGCCTACCTCACATCACAGCGGAAGATCTGGTAGATCCCAATTGTGGCTTCTGAAACTGGCGAAGTGCAGGATTCTGAATGAGAGATGAGGATACTGAACTCGGAAGCTGAGGGCACCAGGGAACATGAACGGAAACATCGAGTTGGTTTGCCAAAACGTTTATTCGCCCTCAGCCCTGGACGAATTGATCAAAAGGAAAACTGGCTTTAAACTTCAAGACCACAACCGTCTATTCAGGCCATGCGGCGGTGAACGGCACCCGGCCCAACACCCTCATGTAGGGGCCTTAATCATTAGAATAGGGTTTGGGCCCCATTATACTATACTTATAATAAGGAACCCCCAAAATAGTATAGGTAATTCTTAAGGCCCCCATAGTAAATCGTAGATCGCTCATCGCACACCTTGATCCCCAGAGGCCCCCAAGGAGGCCTCCAAGGACAACTACCCGGCGGTCGCCGAGATTCCCCGGCTCTTTCCGCGTGACCTGCTGCCGACTTGAAGTGGGGACTGTAAGGTTCATTACCCACCCCTAAACCCCAAACCCTAAACCCTAAACCCTAAACCCAGCCGCAGAAGAAGCAACGACGAATAGTACGGCCCAAGGATGCCCAAAGCATAATAAGGTACAAACCGGCAGCCCAACTGGCGGTGGCGTCAGCTCTAGCGGTAGTGGTCGTGATAGTCACAGTGGTAGTGATCATGGTCGTGGTCGTAGTGGTAGTGGTGGTAGTAGTAGTAGTAGTAGCAGTCCTACCAGCAGTACTAACAGTAGTAGTAGCAATAGTCAGCAGTAGTAGTTGTTGTTGTTGTCGTAGCAGTGTCGGGGTCTCCGTGGCCGAAGGGAGAGACGGCAATGAGAGAAGTGCTGAAAAGGTGCTGTTGCTGAGGCTGCCCTCGTGATCAAGTCCGTAATCCAGAAATGCCGGGACTCCAGCAGAAACATTGGCGCAGCCAGTGTCTGCTGTTATTTGCCTCGTGGATTGACAGATTTGGAAGAAGGTCTGGTCTTGGCTACAAAGGGTTCACGGTGGAGGCTGGGCTGGAAGCTCCAAACTCTGGGGATGCATCTGGACGAGCTTGGAGGGCTCCCTGCAACCTGCCGTACTCATGTGCAAAGCCCCTTGCTTGATCTGCGCGCCCTCCTTGCCGAGGATAGCGCCAATATACCTCGGGTAGGCTTGGAGCTATGGCAAGTGAAGTTGTAGCCGTCGCCAAGCCCTGCGACTCGTACCGGTAGTACTCATAGCAACAAACATGATCACAGAGATGGTACTTTCATACCTGTAACAGTACCAAAAGCATTGGTCGGTGTTGGTGTTGTTGATGCAGCTGGGGCTGCCGCTGTTGCTTTTGTAACCGTTGCTGCCGCTGTTGTTGCTGTTGCAGTCGTTGCCGTTGTTGCCGTTGCTGCGGTTGTTGCTGTCGCTGCTGTCGCTGCTGTCGTTGCTGTTATTGCTGTTGTCGTTGGTGTTCGTGTTGTTCTTCTTCTTGTTGCTGTTGTTGTGGTGGTGGCGGCGGTGGTGGCGGTGGTGGCAATAACGGCTAGGGCTTCTGTTTTGCGCCTGCGCCTTGCCTCTCAGGGTGGCAACACAAACAAGCAACACAAATAGAACAGCAAGAACAGCGACGACGACGACCACAACAACAACAACAAACACAACAACGGCGACAGCGACGTCGACGGCGACAGCGACTGCGACAGCGACAATACAACGCCGACGGTCACGAAAATGACGAGGACCAGAACAGAATAGAACAAGTCGTATTCAGCCTCTGAGACATTGCATTGAGGCCTCCTTTACTGGGATTTGGGAGTTTAAGGTGGTGTCCTTTGTTAAGTAGCAGCAGGGCCGTTTAGGCCCTGAGGCATCGACTCTGTCAAGCTGGTCCTAAGGCCTCAAACTCCAGTCTCTCGTCACTCCAGTCGGAAACAACACTGCAGTCGCCCACAAATAATAGGAGCCTTAATAATTACCTATACTATTGTGAGGGCTCCTTATTATAATTATAGTATAATGGGCCCCATAACTCCATAACCCTATTCTAATTATTAGGGCCCCTATATTAAAACAAGGACCCGCAGAAAACCGAGCGCGACATGGCCGAGAAGCTTTGGTGCAATCACCATGTGCACTTGCATTTCGTTAACGTCACCGCTGCCCCGCTTTACCTTGGGAAACGAACTTGGGCCCGACCCTTACAGAGTAGGGGGACCGTATTTTGGGGTCCTTATAATAAGGATCCTACTTTTTTGGGTACTATATTAGGGTCCCCTATTTTCGAAAAGGAAACCCTTAGGACAGGACACATCTTAGCCGACATTTGCCTCCTTCAAGAGCTCTTGGAAAGGACCCAACTTTCCAGAACTACCCCGAAATTGTCAGGGATGAGCCGGTATGCGGTCTTAGAGCCAAAGGGAGCAACACGGCCAAGCAGCCGCGCTCCAAATGACGATGTAAGGTTGGGTTCAGAGGTTTATTCCCACGCAACCCTGGGCCCCCAAACCCGAAATCCTAAACTCTCTCTCTCTTTGGGCTTGGCATGGACTCTTGCTGTGCTCTTGCAGGGATGGATTCATGGATCTGATAGTTACCTTGTGCTTTTGTTCAGGGTTGTGAAAGCGATCTTTATATCTGACTATCATGTCGGCGCTCGCCAAGGGGCTGAGTTTCAGTTCGCGTGGTTCGGACGGCACACCAATTTGTGGGACCTGCCTATCTACTAGACCTACCATAAGTACAACCAAATCGACCTTTAGGGTTCGGGGCCTACAAAACCCCGACATACATCTGAAGCTTATATATATCCAAAGCCGTGTACCTGAAGAATTTGCACCCTGTAATCGAAAGCTGTGAATGCTCAGAATCGCCAACTGACCCAACTTGAGGAGGGAACCTGACAAAGGCCCAGGGGATGTGATCAAGAAACTTTCCTCAACTCAGTATCATGGAAGCTTGATCCTGTAGAAACGGACATGCATATTCAAGCTGCACCCGTGAGCGGCGGTGGCTGGCCCATGGGCGACATGGACCTTGACTCGACTATTGCGGAAGAGCTTGTACTCAAATTCCGGGTGACGCATACTAATTACCTATTGCTCTCCGTACCACGGTGGCTTAAGGCACGTTCCTTAGCAAGAGGCCGGCGATGCGCGGTGGGTGTGGGGGCTGCTACCCCTAAAGCCCAATGCCCGCCACCCCTAAAACCCTACAACCAAACACTCCGGTTTGGGGTGGCCGAAGGTTCGTTTGCAGAAAGTTGAACCCTAAACCCTACAGGGAGCAAGCGAGTGTTTTCCAAGCAGCGTCACAGACTCCCAAACCGGTAGTTCTACCTGGGGCCTCGATATTCAAGACTGCGGCTTGGGTTGGGGGTTTAGAATTTAACGGTTTAGGGTTTAGGGTTTAGGGTTTAGAATTTAGGATTTAAGGAGTTAGCGATGAATAGGATTCCGAACTTGCCTTGGCCCCTGGAATCTCCGGATCATGCGTTTAATTCTCCTCGGCGAGACTCGAGTCCCCACAAAAAAGCACGCATACATCTAGACAACGACTACACGGAATCTATAAGACCCCACGATAACCCCCCAAAGAAAACATGAACCAAACTGACAACCCTGAACCCTAAACCGCCTTAAACCCCACCAAAAATAGCCTGAAACGAAATCCCTTCTCGGGCAGGCTTCCAGCTTGGGGATCGAAGCTAGTACTTGGAGGCGGTTCTGTTTAGGGCTTCTAGGGATTAGGGCTTTTAGGGTTTAGGGTTCAGGGGTTTTTAGGGTTTAGGGTTTTCAAGGTTTGGGGTTTAGGGTTTAGGGCTTTTAGGGTTTAGGGTTTTTAGGGTTTAGGCTTTTGGAACGGGAGGTTTCCGAGTTGCTGCTTGTATCTATTGTTCATCTTCCCTCTTTCTCTCTGCTTCACAAGGTCAGAAGTTTCGAGTCTTCTTTTTCAAGGGCTCCTTCTCGAACTGCAGACTGCTTCTCGAAAGCCCCTTTGGGCGAGCTATAGAGTTCAGGGCATGCGGGTGTAGGGTTTTTTTGAAGGGTGCACTGGGACTTTCGCACTGCTGACTCCCTGCCAAGTTCGGGCTTGCACTTCAGAAAGCAAGGGCACAGGCTTCATATTAAGCTGCACTCTAGGGTTTAGGGTTTCGTTACCACAGTAAGGGCTAATTTCAGGGTTGCTTGAAGGGTTGCCACAAGGGTCACTATACTTCGGACAACAAGGGCACAGGCTTCATAGGGTTTGGATTCTGGGCTTCACGGTCTTGGCCTTAGACAACGCGCGTAGCCGGAAGACGTGTGGCTCGAAGCTGCCATGGTCACAGCCACATCGGACCACGGCACAAGTTCTGAACCCCAAACCCCAAACCGCGGGTTTTCGCTTAAACATGAAGTACAAAAACCCTCAACCCTAAACCCAAAACCCCAAAACCCCTAAACCCCTAAACCCTCAACCCCAAAACCCTAAAACCCCTAAACCCCTAAACCCTAAAACCCCTAAAACCCCTAAAACCCTAAAAACCCCTAACCCGTCGAAGTCCAAGCAGCATGGGCTGGTGCATTGCCTGCATCGGCTGCATGGGCATCTGCTGCATCGGCCTCAGACACTGTGTCGAGGGTTTACGGCTTAGGCTCAGGGTTTAGGGTTGGGCTTAGGGTTTAGGGTTTAGGGCTTGGGGTTTTAGGGTTTAGGGCTTGGGGTTTTAGGGTTTAGGGTTTAGGGCTTGGGGTATAGGGTTGAGAGAGAAGCCAGCAAGCCCAGAAGGTAAATACTCTTTACTTTGATTAGGGAACGGGGTAATCCCCAAGTTGCGGATTCTTCCCTCGTCAAGGGCCCCAACCCTAAACCCCAAAACCATAAAACCCACACTCTAAACCCCACAGGGGCATTCGGAGTGAGGGTTCCTTTACAAGCCTGCTGCGACTCAGACTCGAAGCTTCCAAAGATTTTGTGGGTTTAGGGGTTGAAGGGGTTTAGGGTTTAGGGTTTAGGGGTTGCAGGGGTTTCGACTTTAGCGTAATACCCTGGTTTCTTCAGCATCTAGCCAGGCCTCACCCGGAAAAGCATCGAAGATCCGGAAAAACACCACCCACATGAGGAGATCTTCTGACTTCTGGCCCGACTTTTAGCTCCCCGTGTGACCACATCCCGCAGCATGCTTGCTACCAAGGACGGCAGGTGACTCCTAAGCAATCCTGGACGAAGCCCTGAAAAAACGCAACGAGCAAGTTCTGACCCCACCAGGTCCGTCGATTCTGCATCCTGGCGGCTGCATCGCCTGCTGCCCCATTCCGCCGTAGAAGGCATTCCTAAGATCCGCTCCGCGGTCAAAAATAAGCCTTTCGGGGGTTCCCTAAACCCTAAACCCTAAACCCTAAAGAGGGACCCTTCACCACTGAGGCTTCAAGGCTCCCAGGGCGCAAAACCCAAATTACAACGGTCGCTTCACAACACCGCTACGTTACATATAGAGCTCTGTGGAATTCGTAGCAATATCCCTTTGCTTTTGTGTCTGTATAATTAGAGTATCGTCCCCGAAAGCCTTACCAAAGATATTCCGCCCCTTCAAGAACCCCGGACAACCCTGCGAATAGGTCCCAGGGTCGGCCTTGGCGCCGCCCCTGGCATGTTGCCAGGAGCTTGGCCAACCTTGGGCGCAGGTTTTTCCCAGGGATTCCCAGGGTATAGTTTTGGGGTTTAGGGTTTAAGGGTTTTTGGGTTTTTTTGGTTTTTTTCCCCACCCGCCCCGCTAGGGCTTTTTGGACTTTGGGTTAAGGGATTCAGGGCTGGAGACCCACAGAAAAAACTGGTGCTTTAGTGGGTGGTGGAGATTCTGAGCTTCGGAAGGTGACGTGCGTTGCCCGAGACATGGTCTTCCTTGCGGCCAAGGGGGGTTTGAGCTTAAGCCCAGGCCCCAGGGTTTATGGACGGGAGACGTCTTGCGAACTTTGAGGCTCCCACAATCCCACACAGACAGGTTCTGCAAAGGCTTAAAGAGCGCGATAAAAAGAACCACCCAGGAGGAGACCATTGACCAGGAATTAATTAGTCATTAATCACAAGCCACACGTCAAAAATGCAAAAGTCATCACTTCAAAGATCCCGAAGCTTGCGCCACCACCCCGGCGCTGCGCAACCCTCCCACGGGCTGCGCACGACGCTCAGCGCTATCCGGATGGCGGCTCCCAGCTGATTCTGGACACCGACGAGCTGACCGACCCGGTCGCCCTGGAAAAAGCAGGGGGAGGGTTTAGGGTTCAGGGTTTAGAATTTAGGGTTTAGGGATTAGGGTTTAGGGGTTTAGGGTTTAGGGGAGGGGTCTTTGTGGAACTCGGGGGCCCAGCATGTGCTGTCTTTGGTTCAACGTGCCGTGAAGCTTGTTTGCGCAAGTGTGTCTGCATGTATGGGCAAATCATGCATGCATGCATACATACATGGACAGACAAAGATGCATCAACACGCATGCATGCATGCATGCATGCATGCAATGCAGCCATACATGCATACATACATACATACATTTTAGCACTCTACATACATACATACGTACACACATATGCACATACGTACATGCGCACATGCATGCATACATAGGCACATATATACAAATAAACATACACACATGCACAAACACACACACACACACGCACGCACGCACGCACGCACGCACGCATGCACGCACGCATGCACGCACGCATGCTTGCATAAGTGCATGCCCACTACAGACAGCCACACATACGTACGTCCATCAACCCAGGCACGCAGGTATGCATATTCACCTGCACATACACCTACACCTACACCTGCTCGATCCTGCACTTGCACTTGCAAATACCATGTAAGTACGCATACAAATACACGTACATATTTGTACATACATACTTGCACATACGTAGCTGCGCATGTACTTGATCAGATGGCAAACCAAAATAAAGTAAGACATACACATACTCTGCGAACATAAAATTGTTGAATACAGATGCATGCACGCCTTCTGCTGTATCGCCGCATTCACTGTGGTATTGTGGTTCCCTATGTGATACAACTTAAGCTTCATTTACTTGTGTAATGCCCCAAGCTCTACCAGGTACATATGCAGAGAGGGAGAGAGAGAGTCAGGGAATGTACATATGTAAGCCCTCAACCACGCTGATTAATGTGTCACTTAATCTAGCAACGGTGAGTGTTCTGTACATGTTGCTCGTCGGCCAAGACGACTGCGCGCACTACCACTGCGCATCAACGTCGAAATCACTGGCTTACAAAAGCAGGGCGAAACAACAGTTATGATACTGACCACGACACCAATCGCAGTAAGGAGAACGATAACGGAACTAATGACCACTGGATAGCTAAACCCGAAACCCAAACCCGATACCGTACACCCGGAACCCAAACCGGTCAGAGGCCTGGTCGCTCATCACGTCCTTCATCAACTGCAAGTTTGCGCCAGTCATTTCCCGTATGCGCCTGAGATTCTCTGCGCCTGCACCGAAGGATCAAAACGTCTAGGGTGTAGTAGGATTGGAGTTTGGGGTTCAGGCTTTGGGGTGGGTTTAGCCTTGGCAATTTCAGGATTGGGGCTCACGGTTTCGACTCACATACTCGCAGACACAGGCAGGCATGGCTTCAGGTCTGTCGGGTTCACGGTTTGGGGTTTTGGATTTAGGCTTGCTGCTGTGAGGCTAAAGGCAGCTGGGGCCCTGGGCCCGATACGTCCCCAAGCCTTAAGCCTTCAGCCCAACACACTTTGCTTGTTGTGTTTCGGGTGAAAGCCGTAATGGCCGAGTCTTTTGGGGCATCTGGCTGGTGAAATTCTGAAACTGCAAAAATGCGACGGCCTTTGCCGATGACTGCACCGACGTACTCGTTGGGGAAGGCCACGAACATTTTGCACTGGGCCTCCAGCGAAACACCCAAGCTGAACGCAGCTTCTACTAGTCGAGGAGGTACTCACCTGCAAATGGGCTCACATGAGGTCAAGGGCTCAGAGTGTAGAGAGCCGCAACAGACCCGTGGGTCTTGGGAGCTCCGAACTCTAGGCGCTGAACGCGAAAAGCTGCCATCTCTACACCTTTAAACTCCAAACAGATAGAACCCCTGTAAATCTCCAGTCTAGCGGACCTTTATGGGAGCCGTGTTTCGAATTGGGACCCCAACCTGCAAATCCTACAGCTGCGAAATACTTGGCGTCCGGCCGTCTCTCCGCCAGACTCGAAAATGCGGGTCGCTACCCTCAGTCATAGGGACCCCTAGGGGGGTAGGGGGGTCTTAATACCCATAATAAGGACTTAATAAGGCCTATTTAGGAAGTATAGTCCCCTACCCCCCTCCCCCTACCCCCCCGGGGTATGAAGAGCGTGCAGACAGCATCGGAGTTCGGGCTGTAGAGCGGGGTGTTACAAGCAGGGTAGTTAGGTTTCAGAAGATCACAGTCTTCATGCTTCGTGTTTGGGAAGTTGTCCTCGAGTGGTAGAGAGAGTGTGCGAGTGTGCTAGTGCGCCCGGGCTTGCGGACGTCATGGTGTTGAAGGTTGCAGGTAGAGGGTCCAGCACTTTGCGGACTCGAAAAATGTAAGAAATGGGCTTCGAGATTCATCCGGTGTTTATGCTCAGAGAAGATCTCGGATTGAACAATGCACCCCTCTCAGGCCCTCGCGCATGCACCGCACTGGCAATGTGCTCCACTGTAGGACCACTAATGTCACATCTGCGGTTTCCTTGAGAATCTGGATCTTGACCTGCATCTAGGCAAAATTTTCAGGAACCCCAATTAGGGTTTCGACTCGCACACTCGCACAACGCAGGCACGGCTTCACAGGGTTTAGGGTTTAGGGCTTCGGGTTTAGGGTTTGGCATTCAGCATGTAGGGTTTGGAGCTTTGATTTGGGGCTTACGCTGTGCAGAACAGACGCTATTTGGAGAATTATTTGGCATCTTCTTGACCATTGGCAAACCGATCCCTCCTGAATAGAGATTATGCTCCCATACTGTCGCCCTTAAGGACAAGGGGGGCTGTTCATGTTTACTGCCTACATGATACCAACTAGTACCAGCTGCTACTCCTTCTTCGCGCCTTCCCGGATCCCGCCCTTCCAAGCACATTGGAAGTGTAATGTTAGCTAGCTGAAGCTCCTGCGTTCGGTGCTTCCGGACTTGAGGTTGAGCTGGTAGGATTTCGGCTTAAAGAGTTCGGAGATTTAGTTCAGGCTTCCCCGGCATCCGCCACAGTCCTCAGGAGCACAGCTTTGCTGAGAATCCTGGCACAGAAAACCGTAAACCCTAAATCCTGTTTGCAGCTGGGCTCTTAGTGTAACCCCCAACTCCCAAAGATCGTTTCCTCCCGACAACCCATCTCTGATCGGTACCGAGCATGTTCAAGCCGATGACACCGAGCACCCCGAAAAAAATACACAAGTGCTGGGGGCCCTGGTTCCTTTCAAAGAGACTGACACCCTAAACACTGAATCCCTAGCAGCTCATGCAAAAGCCCTTGCGCAAAAACCATATCTTTTCTATATATAAACTCATAAGAGACCCACCCGAGAATCCTGACCCTTTCAAACATGAAACCATGAGACCCTACACCCCAAAGCTTGCACGAAGTCAAAAACAACCTCGTCAAGCTCCGCCAGACCCAAACATAACCCGCGAATCATATCAACCCCTCAAAAAGGAAAGTTTCGGCGCTCACACTCGGACAATCCAGGCGAGGCATGTGGTTCGGAGTCCGCTGGGTGAAACTTCACTAGGGGATACAAAGGAAAGTTTAGGGTTTAGGGTTTTCGCTGCAACCTGCAGCGAACTGCTGTATATAGACCCCGATAAATTAAAGACCCAACGAAGTCCTTATCCATGTTTGTAAACCTTTGTAAGCACTCCGTAAAATCCTGATGAACTCTGAGTATGACCCCCCCCCACATGAAATCCCTATGACAACCCCCTGAACCTCTAAACCCTAAAGCCTAAAAACTAAAGCGCAAACCCTACTTGCAGGTTCATGGGTAGTTATAAGTAGGGTTATAAGTAGGGTAACTGGGTAACTATACTTAGAACCCATATTAGGGGACTTATAACCCCACTTATATCTACCCCTGAAGCTCCAAGTAAACCCTAATCTCAAAGAAGCCCTGGGAGTCGGGCCGAGCTTGATGTTGCACTGGGACATCTCCCGGACTTGCCTCAGGCCCGCACCTCGGTTTAGGGCTTAGTGTTGGTAGGGTTGGATGGATTTACGGTTTAGGATTTAAGGGGTTAGGGTTTAGGGTTCAGGGTTTAAGGGTCAAGGGTTTAGGGTTTAGGGATTGGCCGGGCCACAAGATCGGCTTCTACTTGGAGATTCGTGGTATGAATGGGCTTCGATGTAACGTAGGGTACTTCTAATCACGACCCATATTAGGGGACTAGTCCCCAAATTAGAACTATCCCATGAACTTCCAAGTAATGCGCAGCAACCTGAACTTATTAGACGCTATGGGGGTGGAGGTACAGAATCTGATAACCCTGTTAGAACCCGACAACAACCTTGCAGTCAACCATACACTACAGGAGCCCCCTAGCAACCCCATAAGAAACCTAAAATGGGTCTACAAGAACCCTGCATAAGCCCATAAAACCCTCGAGTAATTGACAGTGCCTTCGGTGCTTGGCCGCCTCAGTGTCCATAGGGCTGTTATAGGGCTCCTTACAAGGTTAGAACAAGGTTTCATATCACGTGTTATAAGGCTTCTTGCAAGATTATTACGTACAGGGCTTCTGATAAGGTATATCGGGCTTCGTACAAGGTTCTTATAGGTTTCTGATAAGGTATTTTTGGGTTTCTTACACGGTTGGTATAGTTCTGTCGTAGGGTGCTGCTAGAGGCTCTCGCAGCAAGGCAAAGCTACGGGAGCTGGGAGGCGGAGGTGCTTGTCTTCAGGGGCTCAGGGGTTTTGGACTCGAGGGCGTTCAAGACATTTCGGGTTTGGGGTTCAGGGTTCAGGGCTTTAGGGTTTTTCTTCTGAAGTGGCTTTAGAGTTTAGGGTTGGGCCTATGGCAAGACCGAAGGTGAACTCAAGTCTGTAGGGTGTGGACTTGAAGGTAAGATACTACAACCCTATAAGAAAGTTACTACAAGTAGTATATACTATGCCATTATGATATACTATAATACTATAAGCAATTTACAACAGGTAGTATATACTATGCCACTATGTTATACTATAATCGTGTAACTGTATGGTTTAAGTCATGCCACTATGCTTTACTATAATAGTATACTTTGCAGTTCTGGGTGGTTTGAAGTTTTGGCTCTGGGGCACAGGCCTTGCTTGCCGATGAGCCTCCCAGCATCATTGCCTCGGAGGTGTCTTAAACGCTTGGGGTGACAGCGTTGCAGCTGGCTTGCGAGCATGAGAGTGCAGATGGCGAGCTCTCAGCTCTCCCTAAACTCCATACACAAATCTCCCAATGTCGAACTCTTGAAACGCATAAATCTCGGCTGAGACACTGGGTATCAGAATGCCCATCTTCAGCCCCCCTGGAGCTTCCATCCTCAGCTCCTAGGGGGGGGGGCCCGGCCCCCCGGATCTCTACGGCGTCTCACCACGACCGCCTCTGGTAGAGCCCATCACCGCGGGCCGGCGGCAGTCATCGCTTCGTGCAGTCAACCGGGATGAACCAGGATGAACCGGGATAAACTAGAATTAGAAGTAGAGTAGAACAGAACGTGCTAGGATAAGATGGCATAGAATAGGATAGAGGTACGTAGAACAGATCACAATAGAATAGCATGGAACAAAACATAACCAGAAGACAATCAAACAGAATAGAACAGAATTCGAAGGGAGCAGAATAGAAAAGCAAAACAGAATAGAAAAACAAAGCAGCATAGAGCCTTAAAGGACAAAATCTAGTAGACCGGTTTCAAAAGACTAGAACGAACGAGAACGGAATAGAGCATAATAACGTGTAATGTCATGCCTGCAATTCAATGCAACCGTAATGACACGGAATGCAAAGCAATTCTATGCAACGGAACGCCATGGAATTCGCAATGCAATGCGACGCAATGCAATGTAAGACAATGTTACCCTCAGCATGTACAAAAAAGGCTTGTAATGCAAGCCTCCTTTTTATTGACCCGAGATGACCCGAGTCCCGTGGCCAACAAACTCGGTTGCTGTTGGCAGTCGGCGTTCAGGCGAAGTAAAGGACAAGCACTGAACGTAAGTTAAAACTTCGAGTACAATTCAGGAGGGCCAATTTCCCCTATGCAAGAGATACAAGTCTTGCATGCCTTGACTCTGGCAAGCACACCAGCATGCTGGGAAGGGCCCTGTCACAACAATGCTTGTCTGCACGCACTACGAAAGGTCAAAACCGCAGACACTCCCACTACAGCGCTACACAACGCTGAGGGCTGCCTAGAGGTCCAAAGGGTAGCACTGGTGAGACCAAGCTGCATCGAGAAAATCAGGGCGCACTGCTGTAAGGCAACCGGACTCTGGGCCGTTCTCTGGCACGAGGCAGTCGCAGGAAGAGCAGTGGCAACAAGCAAGACCAGCGCTCATGAGTCCAGTATTTGCCGGCTGCCACATTGCAGGCTCGCTCAGACACGGTGCACTGTCAAGCATGACTGTCAGTCCAGGTCCCCCAGCAAGGCACTCCGTTTCGGTGACTCCGCAACTACATTAGCGAGTCTCGACGTCGTAACATCCTGTGCAAGATGCTGGCATCTGACAGGAAGAACACAGGAGAGGAGCAACACCAAGGAAACTATGAAACCCCTGGGACGATCTGCCGCGGACGTCTCGGCATCGACGACATGCCCTTCTTGTGACCCGAATAAAGCAATCCCTACCCTAAACCCTAAACCCTAACGCCTATCTTTCGAGAACCCTCCACCCCTTCGATCCTCCCAGCCTGGCCTGCGCCTGCTCCGGGACCTCACCTGGGAGTTTCCGAAAATAGGGGACCTTAATCAGGGTTTAGAAATACGGGTTTATTCCTTAAGTTATTATAGGATCCCTAATACGATTTAAGGAATATTCCGTAATTAAGGGATATTGGAGTCTTTGGTTTATTTGTGGCGCTTTGAAGTGAGGCATGAGGGTCCAGCTTGCTATTTCGGGTTTAGGGTTTGGGGTTTTGGGGCCCTTGAATCGTCAGAAAATGTCAGAAACGTCGTTACTTCTGGGGGATGGGTCCTTATCCTTTTTTCAGCTCCTATGGTCAAAAAAAGCTCGGCTTGCGCTGTGTAGGATTTCGGATATGGGATGTATTGATCCGGATCATTAGCCTCATTCTTGTATATTCTTCTTATTCTGACTCTTTATCTTATTATTACTGCCATGAAGGCCCTCATGAGCTGCCTGACCTGGGGTCCCTACATCGGCACTTGCCCACATCGGCCTTTCTCTTTTCGGGGTGATGACCACGTCCGACCGTCTGACCCAATTCCAGCCCATATCCTCCCCCTCAGCGCTCGACAGGCTTCCTGAAGACAAAATCCTGTACAGCTAGGAAGCCCGAAGCGTGGAAAACTCTCACTGGAGGAAGGATGCCCGGGCTCAAGGAGGTTGCTACAAGAGATACCAGCCAATGGGCCAGGACACCCGGTCTTCGTTACCCCATTTCTCTAGGTCCTTGGGATCTGCTTTAAAGAAGCTCGCGACCTCCCTGCTGGCCAGCTGAGGGGACTCCAAAATGCAGTGGTGAGTGCCCGCGGCAATGGAGACCAACTTCGCTTTCGGGGCCAGGCCTGCGCGAAGGTGCTTCAAGATGGCCCTTCCCTATACACCCTGAACAACCATTGCTAAAAGCCCTGAAGGCATGTCACAGATTGCGAGGGAGTCGGAGAGAGGGGCCTGCAATCTCATACTGTGTGAAGGCCGGAGTCATGACGTCCAGCAGCCCAGCCACGACCAAGACGGGCACCTTAAGCTCTGGGAGCGTGTACGCGGAGGAGTGGCTGTCCAAAGCTTGCAAGATGCGCATCACGTTGTTGCAATGATCTGGCCCATGGCCTGTCAAATCCAAGGCGTTGGAGGCCATGGTATACTCCAAACTCGCAGATCCCAGCAAGAAGCCGTTCAAGCGATGGAGGGTGCAAGAGACGAGCTCGTTGATCTTCACCCAGAGGCTCTTGAACCTCTGGAACTCCTTCGCATCATTGCAGATGTAGAAGCGCACGAAGTAGATGGCAGTGGACAGCAACCGAGACATCGTGGAGAGGAAGAAAAACTGCGGCATGGGCTGGAAGGCTGTGTGCAAGGTGTGGCCGTGCGACCCGTTCACCAAGAAGATGCGCTCCACGGTTTCCGGATAGAGCCCCGCATACTCAAGGGAGCACTGGACACCGGTGGACCAGCCGCAGACGGCGTGCCACTTCTCCAGCTTGAGATGCTGCAGCAAATCATAAGCATCTTCGCACAAGGCTCGCACGGAGTAGCTCGAGGTGGCCGGGGGTGCTTCGGATTTATAGAGGCCGCGATAGTCCCAGGTGATCACTGTGAACTCTTCCCTCCAATCTTTTCCGAAGCTCTCACTGAGGGAATCCAACAGAGGCTTCCACAGCAAGTAAGAGCAATTCACCTAGTTCATGGTTGGGAAAGGATAAAAAAAGGTACATCGTTTTTCCTCACTGGGTTTAGGTACCCATAAAAATGTAAAATGTTACCCCACTATGACAAAGTCACCCCATTGCAGATGAGCACGTGCTTGGAACCTCGTCCTTCGGAGTAGTAGTGAAGGCTCAGGCCATCGCGATTCTGGAACTTCCCGTTCTTTGGTGGCTCGTTCTTCTCGATGGCCTTCAGCACTTTCTGCTCTAAGCTTCCCGGCCCCGTCCAGCTTGGGAGTAGCTTGGCTCTGCTCGCCGCATAGCTCTGGTACTTCTGATAGACCCAGAAGAGGAAGAGAGGCCAAAGGATGGGAATCACCACACACAAAGTCCCAACGGAACAGAGGAAGAGAAGCTTGATCCAGGAGATTGCGTTAGCCAGTCCACTGTGAATCAGGTACTGCGCCATGACGTAGAAGTATCGGCCAGTTCCGAATCGCCAAAGGGACTTGCCCATCTCCAGGGGAGTGCTCGCGGCCATGGTTTCAGACAGCTTCATGTGACTTGTGCACGTTATTGCACGTTCCGAAAATGCTACACCTTCCGCGCCTACTTGCTACGATGCGACGGTGAGCCAATTCCGACGGGGGCGAGATCGAGTGCAGATTCAACTTGCCCTAACTCTGTAACTATCTGCCACCCTTTTTGAACCCAGACTCTGGCCACCCTAAACCCCAAACCCTTTTTGCGTCCAGGCCTCTGAAGTCTTGCCGGGCATGGGCGAATGTCGTAGCCTAAAGCCTTAAACCCCCAAGCCTCCCATCTCCCTCCTGGCAGTGCCGGGCCCAAGGCCCAACTTGCAGTCAGCGAAGAGTCGTGGCCTGACGGACAACACTCATCGGGTTTAGGGTTTAGGGTTTGGGGTTTAGGGTTTAGGGTTCCACAACTGTGAGACAGAGCTGCGAACATAACTAGTTCATGGTTAGGATAGGATAAAAAAAGGTACATTTTTATTCCTTATAGGGTAAATGTTACCCAACTATGACAAAGGTAACATAACATGACAAATAAGATATCTAATTGGTGCGACAGTGGTGCTGTGCTAGCAGCAGCGCCTGCTCGCACAAGGAGAAGGCACGAAGCCCTCTCACCAGCCGTCTTCCCCCATCTAGTGAGCGTGAACTGCGCGAGGTTTTGGGTGAGCAGGGACAACTTTGGCTTTCAAAGGGCATATGCGATGGTCACTCAAAAAGCTGCCGCACAATGCTGAGGAAGGCACGACTGTTTAGGGTTTAGGGTTCTCTAGGTGATTGGTCAAAAGACAAAAGCTCGGAGATGAAACATGCATGACCTTGCTCGCGGCTCCACCATGATGCCTTTGGGGTTTAAGGGTTCAGGACGAAGGGTTTACGCCATACTGCCTGACGAGGTTCTTGGTGCGCGTAAGGGTTTAGGAGTTTAGGGTGCTGAAGAGCCGAAAGAGAGAGTGGAAAGAGCATTTGCTGGGTTGCAGGGCCTGGCATTGAGAAATCCTTCCCTACATGTGTCGTGTGCTGCCAATAGCAGCAGCACTAATGCATAAAGCAAGTGGAAGCAGGAATGTCTAATGCATCGTGGACACGACTTTCTCAAACATGCCTTCTTCCGGATCCTGTGCTCGCAGGCAGTACATTAAAACAGGGGGTTGACAACTTACTCGTACAACTTCCCACCGGCAGCATCGCCCGTAACACACACCGCATCACGTCATTGTTTACCGTGGTGTGACACTGCGACGACAAACTTTCGGACGATGATGCTGGAGGCGGGTCTGGATATATCTATTCGAGCATCCAGAGACTCCCATGCCGCTTTTTGGGGGTTCCTTCAGAAAAGTCGACACGACAAGTTGAAGAATGAACAGCTCAAGGATACTCTGAAATTGCAGCATAACCCTGAAAAAAAAGCATGAAACCCAAAACAAACCCCGCTACAGGCATCTGGAGTCTCTAGGTCTTTCAGCTTGCCCCCATACAGTGTGGCGACACGGTGGGAAGGGATTTCGAGCTACATAATTTCCGACATGGGAGAAGCTTAGGCTAGCGGTGTAGGGTTTAGGGTTTTTAAAGGTGTAGGATTGATAGGGTTTTTGATCAAAGCCACATGCCAATACAGAAAATTGGGGGACCCTTCTACAAAAAGTCCTTCTGGCAAGGATTCTGTGTTGTGGATCCATACGATCCTGGGGCCGTTCATGTTCCGAAATCTCAATGCGGCTGCTTGTTGAAGGCACAAGTTGCTAGTCACAGTCCATTTTTACCCCAGGTCTTCGCAAAAGCAAAGAAGTTTGCCACTTTGAGTCGCATCACACCGGCTGGGTACCAGGCAGAAACGCTGACACCAGACATGTTGACAACCAAGAGGTCAAATGTGGGGTCAGATCGAACAGTCGTAGCATCGTCATGAGCCCCGCGTCGTACAGACAAATCTAGCAACACTTCGACACCAGAGGAATGAATCCTCCACAGTGTTATAGTGAACCCCAGAAAGTTGGAACATGGGCTTAGGATGCTTAGTGCTGGGATCCCCTATACTTTACCTTAAGGCCATGGGGATATAGATGTTCCAAGTTTCTGGCTTCTACTTTATCTTGCGCAAGCCAGCTTCAAGATCCAAGACGCTCGGAATCAGGAAGCTTCACGCAAGGGGCATGCAAGAAGCCGCAATATGCGCGTCTCCCGGCACCCTTGAAGCTCAAGCAACACATCTATCAGCACACTGCAGCCCCCACCCTTCCTGTCTGCAGGCTGTGACCTCTGCAATACTTCTGCCTTTGCACGATTGGGTACTGTAGGGGCCTTCATAACTATAGGGTATCGGGGTATATGATAGTATAGGTTTATTAAGGAACCCCCAAAGACAGTATAGTTGTATTAAAGAGCCCCCAACTAGAGTTGGTATTTATTCAAAACCCTCTAACAGTCTGCCGCCTCACCGGAACTCTCAAGGCAAACAGGAGAAGACCGCTCTTGGAGGCCGGTGCTAAGCTCCCACCGCGGATTTCCCCTCCTACTCAGCAACGACGAAGCCCGCATTGCAGGGTTCGGCGCTCACCCTCGGACCCTAAACCCTAAACCCTAAACCAGCGTTCAAGGTTCAGGGTTCAGGGTTTAGGTTTTTTTTTGCCTCCTGCAAGGTTCAAGGCTTCGGGTTTAATTTTCCGAGCCAAGATCCTCTTTTTGCTCAACAAGGCAGCCCTGGACAAGGCAACCTGGGGTCCTAAATAATGTGTAAATAATGTGGTTTAGGGTTAGGCCCTAAACCCTATAGCAAAGCTTCGGTCGTTTTGCCTGCGTCAGCGAAGCGTCGGTTCTGAGATCTGCGACCGCTTTGGTCGAGATCGAAAGGGCCTGGCGCCCGGTGGACACGAAAGANCTAAACCCTATAGCAAAGCTTCGGTCGTTTTGCCTGCGTC
This sequence comes from Symbiodinium sp. clade A Y106, assembly GCA_003297005.1. NCBI lineage: Eukaryota > Dinophyceae > Suessiales > Symbiodiniaceae > Symbiodinium > Symbiodinium sp. clade A. Next base: position 127,312 of record BGNK01001764.1, read on the forward strand.
AGCGAAGCGTCGGTTCTGAGATCTGCGACCGCTTTGGTCGAGATCGAAAGGGCCTGGCGCCCGGTGGACACGAAAGAGACCTGGGCAGCTCGACTAAGGGAACCGAAGCGGCGGGCCCAGGACTAAACTAGCCTATCCACCCCTATCACCCCTTGGAGGAGTGTGAGGCGCACACGAAGCCACATGTAGCAGGAGCGCACGCGACGCCGATTGCTAAACAGCAATGCGTTGCCGAGCAGTGCTGGAAAGGCTGCAGCAAGAGCTGGGCAGCGACTTCTTGGAGATAGAACTCCACGGTTTTCATCTTTGCCCAGCGCCAGGCCACGAGAGCAATGTCCTCGGTTTCTAAATACAGAAACGTTGCTCCGCTCCCACGGAGCACTCCAGGCGTGGCCCCTTTTTCATGCAGAGTGTGGGGCACCTGCAACCTGGACATGACCGCGTTCCACTGCGATCTGTAAACGTGCGGAGAGCCACGAAACAAACGAGCNCCACGGAGCACTCCAGGCGTGGCCCCTTTTTCATGCAGAGTGTGGGGCACCTGCAACCTGGACATGACCGCGTTCCACTGCGATCTGTAAACGTGCGGAGAGCCACGAAACAAACGAGCATCCCAAGGCAGTCGAAAGTAAAGGCTTTCAAGAAAAGTCAGTGCGACAGGGTCTTCGAGCCTGCAGGTGCTGCCTGCGCGCAAAGCGCGCTGTTTTAGGATGCCTGATTTGGACGTAGGCAATCCGATCGTTAGACAGGGCATCGCTTGGGAACACCAGGTCAGAACGTCTGAGGAACACAAACTCAGCAGGGTGCATCATGCAAAGTTTCGGCTACTAGCATTGTCGTCGGGTTAGCATGGTAAGGGACAAAAGGGAGGTGGAAACAGCGGCGCAAACGATGGGCTGCGAAATCACAGGCCGGCACTCGCCAGGTTCAACAGCTTACCACTTCTTGTCCACCTGCCAAGCAGGGGTAAGGTGTGAGCGGTAAGCTGGGTGCATGTCTTGCACAGCGGTGATGGCATACACGAGTAAGTAACGAGGGAACCCTTGCTCGTAAAGGT